>CM076576.1:340062747-340233236 GCA_034641835.2 Pinus albicaulis
AGCTAGCCCTACGAGGACATGAGAGGGCTCTCTCCGTCAATCTCGAGAAAATGAGCAATAGGATGCGAGATGAATTACAATAAGAACTGATTTTAGGCTAGTAAAGAGATAGGTATGTTTGATTTTTTGGTTTTTGGGGTTTTCGCTGGAGAAATGGGAAAACAAATTTGGGTCCGGGGATAAGGTCAGACCTTTGCAGATTTCAAGTTGGGGCGAGGTAGGTGAATGTCTTGATGCTTTTGATTGGATATATGGACAGATTAGACCGACGAGGAGTTGAAGAGGGCAAAGAAGAACTTGGATCCTCTCCAAACAGCTGAAAACATATAGAACTAACTGAATTCAAAGGCCAAGCACTGTAAACAATGGATTCAACCTTATTTCACTCATTCAACTTAGTTCAGAAGCATAATTAAAGGATGGCATACATTAAACATGAAGAAACTTACAGTAAACAAAGAAGAAACACCATCAAGAACAGAACACCACAAGGATCCCAACAAGTGCCGCAAAACCCTTGATCTTTCCTTAGCCAAAATATGAAAAATATGTACAATGATATCAAAAGTATCCCAAGAGTCCAACCTCTCCAACCTCTGAAAATGATTGAGAAATTACAATATATAGATCACTCTAACACCTTTTCCCACCTCTAGGGGTCGAATTCCCTCTTCAGGGATCAGTTTCAACCAATTCTAATCATGGAACTACAATCTAGGCAGCTAACAACTTGCCTCTAAAAGAGTGGAAACTGATCCATTACATGATTTTTTACCCCTTTGAGAGTGAATCTTCTAGAATAAATAAAAATAATCCAAAGTTACATGTAAAACATGAATTTACATCATAAAAACCCAAAAATTCTATCCACAAGCAAAACTGGTCCATACTAGGCGAAAAACTGAGCTGGCAGCTGAAAATTCAGGAAAAAATTCAAGTGGGTCGCTCTTGAGCCGAGTGGGTCGCTCATTTTCCAGGCTGAATTTGAGGTACTTCCCGGCATCCAAATTTAGCTCATGATAGCTCGTTGGAAAGCCCTGGATGTTGAATATCCAACCCAAGTGGAATTTCTGAATTTGGAGCTCATTTGACCCTCCAAAACCTCATTCTCCCAGAGGTACTCCCTGCTGGTGCAAAAGGTGGCAGCAAGGTGGTTTTCATGGTGTTTTTGAGCTTTTTGACCATCCATATTTTGATGAAATGCTAAGTTGACTTCCGAGGATGCATAACTAACCATGAAAAATCCAAAAATGTAAAAATTTCCTCCAGTTAGCTGAGCAAAAAGTGAGAGTGCGCATGAGGAGTAGACAGTGAGAACTTCCAACCTTGCTGACCCAAAAATTTGAAAATGACAAAATTTTCTCCGAATTTGCCCAAATTCGGAGCGGAGGTCCTCCATCATGTGTCCTACCCAGTCAATGAAGCCTCGGCCAAAATCCGAAGTGGATTAGGCCTTTTCCGCCGTCGAAGTGCCTTGCGCAACCTCCTCTTCATGATCTTCATTCTCGCTTTGCAGACATGCATGCGAGCCCAATAATGGCCTTTCATGTGGCGAAGCATGTCTTTGTCCCGATTGGCCTTCGCCAATAATTTCTCCAGATGGATATTCACACGCGTGAGTATAGTATCTCTGTCAGTCAGTGTCATGTCACCGGGTCGCTTTCGATTCCACTGTCTGTCCTCACGGATTTGGCGCACCTCATAAAATGTGAGCTCATCCTCAAGCTGTTTGTTGCGCTGCTCCAAATAGTTAATCACCCACTGAGCCTTCTGCAATTGATCTTTCAGCTGGTCATTCTCGGCCCTTTTCTCCTGGATGACTTCCCTCAGTTTCGAGCTGGGAGAGCCCGCATCAACATCAATGACTGTGAAATCTATGTCCCGGCCTCCTGATGGGCCCTCATCATGCATGGGCCTCTTGCCCCTGTCCTGTACCTATACCTGCGCTGAAGAAGAAGGTGAGACCCCTTCCACATCATGTGGAGATAATACTCGCTCTGCTGATGAAGTCGGCAAGACCCCTTCCACCTCATGTGGAGATAATACTCGCCGTGTCGCTGCAAATAAGGCCCTGTGGCCTCGCTGATATGTCTGAACCAAAGGAGTGTTGATATGCTCAACCTCAAGCATGTCCGGCTGGTGTGAAGGCTCTCCTGCATCATGGACTGTCTCGGGAAGCGGCTGTGGCACTCTGAAAAAGTCTCTAGAAATGAAATCCTCCCAAGTGATGCCCTGCTCTGCCAACTGATGCAACACTATGATCTTGATCAAAGAGAAATGGTATATACTCCTGTACTGCTGCACTGGGCTCGTCTTCTTCTGCACAAACATCACCATCCTCTCTATGTTGCGATATATGAAATACGGAATATTCATCATACGTACCCTTGTGAAGTGCATCAACAAACGAATATGGTACGCGAAAAGACGAGCATACCTGCCCTCACAACTAAAATACCGAATGATGAGCTTCATCAGCGGTGCATACTCATCTCTCAAGAATCTGAATGGAAAAACTCTGCTCAAGTAACCCATATATCCAGTTTTAATGTATGGCTCATAGTGGAATCTATCTAAATGCTGACGCTTGTTCCATTCCTCGCCCATGTTTGGTATGCCAGTGGCTTGAGCAATAGTCAAGGGTGACAAAATGAAATCAACCCCGGCAAGATTTACCCGGCCATCCCGTAAATGTAGAACAAACAGACGGGCCAATTCACGATGAAGCCGGGTTTGTGCAATCATCTCACAAAATCTGAAACATGACAAATATCGAAAACAATCCATTGCTAATGGACATGCCTGCAACCGAGCCAAAGAAGTAGGCTCCTCTCTGCGATGATTACCACTTCTGTTATCTCTGTGAGACCCCCGTGGCACATTACCTTCAGTGACCGAATCACTGCCTGACCCTAGCTCATACTCTAACTCTGTCTCTGACATGGCTCTGACCAAGCTATTGGCACTATGTATACTGATATGAAAGCAGTGCAAACAAAGTTATGATGTGTGTTTCAACACCCAACAAATATCCCCACCGTCAAAACACCATAAGGAAACAAACAATGATAATATCTCTGTTTTAAGTGGATTGGAAAAGAGGCACAGTCTCTGTTTTAAATGCAAGTGAAACTTGACCAAAGGGAGCAGACAACCTTCAGAATATTGAGCAAATCTTTGTCAAAGGGAGCACAGCATCATGTGAATGTGTTTGTCTATGAGCAATTACAACAGAGTTATTAAGTGTCAATGGGCAGTGAAACAGAGTTATGAGAATGTTTTTATCATTGGGCAGTGAGACACAATATAACCATAGTCACCATGGAACAAAAGTCTTGAACATGGTAACGTAATAACAATGACCACAATGGTATAATGAGTATGAGAATAATGGGGGTTTTGATAATATATGCAAGGGTGGATATATCACTGATATAAAATAGGAGAAAAACTCATGCAACCATCCATATTCATTTAAAAACCCTGAAGAACGATACTGCTATGACTGTAGGGTTTAAATCCTCCATTTCAAGTGTTTGAAATCATCAATGATGCCATCAACGCATTTAAAAACATTGAGCAATTGCTAAAAACCTGTTTGAAGGCTGTTGGGGGCGATCCCAAACAAGACTGGGCGCTCAAAACGATTTTCTGGACTTCTGTTGACGAGTGGGTCGCTCACCTTTGAGTGGGTCGCTCGGCCCAGGTGGGTCGCTCACGTTGTAACTTTACACTGTGAAAATCACCCAAGTGGGTCGCTCTGCCCAGGTGGGTCACTCGCGCCCAAGTGGGTCGCTCGAGCTCCAAAAACCCTGTCAACGATGTTTCAAGACTTGAATTTGGCCCTCCAACTCCAAAACTCGATTTGTATGCTGTAGATTGGTGAAAATGAAATTTGTTTGGCTTTTATATATGATGCAAATATCTTCCACAATCAGATTTGATTCAAATCTAATTGATAACCCATATTACAATGTTTTTGTGATTTCACATTTGGCTTTTTAATACAATCTCCTTTTGGCTTTTCTGAGCTCAGATTTGATGATTTTGCTGTCTTCTTGCAGGGGTATGGCTATTTAGCTAAGGAAAAGACCAGAGGTCTGCTTTGACATTTTCTTCTTGGTGAAATAAGCACAATTTATTACAAAAATAATAATGAACAATTTCTAGTTCCAAAACAGAGTTTTGGACTAGAAATGTTTTTTTTTTTAAATGTTGATGATAATAAAACAAAAAATCAAAATATGCGGAACCTTCCTCACCTTGCAGGCTTTATGACTGGTATACAAATGACTCAAAAACCCTAGACACTAGGACCAAAGACACTTATTGACATTTTAATGACCAAAAATGAAATGACAATGACTTTGAGTGATTTTTTGAGAAATTTTTTTAAAATAGCACTGCAGGTGTACACATGAGGAAACATAAGACGACAGACCCCTTCGTTAGTCCATGGCATGCTCCTGGTGAAATGCAACGAAGTGGAACAAGCGAGACACCTAAAAATGAATATGCAAAAGACGAAATGATCACTGACGGAGGGCTGTAAGGGCCGACTCTAACATTGGCTCCAATGGGGATGGTGGCTCCATGGAGATGCCAAGAACGGCAGATCTCTGGGGGAGTCAGACAGTGCCTCTCATCCATTGGGCGATGGAATCGTTATTTCAACTGATAAAACAAACTTTGGACAATTTTATTGACTGCAGATTTGACTAACGACGGACTGCAATTTGACCAAAACTGACATGACCCAAACTGACATGACTTTAAAACTAGAAGACTGATAAAACTAACTTGACAATTTCAAACCAACCAACCTCTATCTCCAGAATTATAGCCTTCGCTCCGGGCCCCAGACTGAAAATGAGAGATCAGTGCACACTTGCAACGAAACAAAATTAAAATGATATATACAATGACAATGAGATCAGCAGCAAGTACTCAGAAATAATATCGCTTCAGCAACCGACCATTGATCGGTCCTCCAGGACAATCATCTCCATTCATTTCTTTGAGAAGAAATGCATTCTGACCCCGATACGCTGCAATCTTAAAAGGACCCTTCCACAGATTTTCAAATTTGCCATGCTTTCCCTTATCTTCATTCCGAGCATCCCATTTCAAAACTACCTCATCCAACTGAAACTTATCTGCTTTCGCCTTTCTGTCGTAGATCTTCTTTATGTGCTCCTGCAACTTGAAAGTATTTTGAAATACCTCCTCTCGTGTCTGCTGTAAATGAATCATCTGATTAATCCTCCGCTGCATAGAATCTTCCTCACTCCCAGCTTCCTGAAGCAATTTGACCACCGGGACAGCAAGTGAAGTAGGAAAAACTGTATCCGTCCCATACACCAAATCGAAAGGAGACATGCCAATAGACTTCTTCTGACTTACCCTATCAGCCCACAATGCATTCACTAACTTCTTGTGCCAGGCCTTTTTGTTGATTTCCAGCAATTTCTTAATGATATTCACCAAGGATTTATTTGAAGATTCCGCCAAGCCATTTCCTTGCGGATGGTAGGCTGTCGAATGTCCCAAGGTAATATTGTACTTAAAGCAAAAATCAACCATCCTCTTAGACTTAAAGGCTGCTGCATTATCTGTGATTATTTTACTAGGACACCCAAAACGTGACAGAATATTGTTTTCAAGAAAAGAAATAATTACCGCATCCGTGGCCTGTCGAGTGGGAATTGCTTCAATCCACTTGGTGAAGTAGTCCGTAGCTGTCAAGATCCATCTATGCTGTCCGGAAGATGCTGGGTGAATTTTCCCGATAAAATCCAATCCCCATTGCTGGAATGGTGCACTAACTTCAATTGGTTTTAGAGGCAAAGGCTGTAGTTTCTGCTTCCCTTCGAAAATTTGACACTCATGACAATTTTTAACAGCCTTAAATACATCAGAAAACAAAGAAGGCCAATAATACCCTGCCCTTAGAATCTTATTCGTTGTGGTCTTCCAAAACAAATGGCCTCCACAGTCACCTTTGTGAAAGTCCTCCAAAACTCTTTGAGCTTCCTCCTCTACCAAACAATTCAACAACACACCTCCAGGGTCTTTCCAATATAATGCAGAATTTAGCAGCTCTTAACTTCAATGTTCTACTCTTATTTCTAGGCATCCCGGGCGGTGGAGACAAATTCTGAAGCACGTATAAAATGTCAGCATACCAAGGGGAAGAAACAAAAATGTCGGATACCTGAACTGACGTACTTTCCTCATCTTCATCAGACATGGCAGCAATCAAATTTATGTCTAGAGCATGCAGATTTGTTTCAGCCATGAGCTTGGCGAGTCCTTTTCCTTTGATCAGCTTGGTTGGTTTAATCTCCACATCGTATTCTAACAACGCAGCGATCCACTTACCCCTTCTTCCCTCTGGATCTGCCTGTACCAAAACATCTTTAACTGTTGCGTTAGGAACGTATGCTATAATGTGGGAATGCAATATGTACACACGGAAATCTTTCAAGGCCTTTACAAGCGCAAGTGCTTGTTTTTCAATGATATTGTACTTCAATGCTCCATCTCTTATGATCCGACTGAAAAAAGCAATAGGCTTCTCAACTCCGTCCCTTTTTTGCATCAAAACAGCTGCCAATGTGTGCTCAGAAGCAAAAGAAAATAAAATGAAGTCTTGTGTGTAATCTGGGCTGATTAAAATAGGGGCTAAGGAAAGAGCTATCTTTACCAAATTGAATGATTTCACTGCCTCTTCTGTCCACTTTACCTGACTGTCCTTTTTCAGCATGTTCGTGATTTCTCTAAGGTGTTCTGCAAGATTTGGAATGAAACGACGCAGAAAATTCATTTTACCATTAAATGACTGTATTTCTTTCTTGTTCCGGGGCTGTTCAATCTGCTATATGGCTTCAACACGTGCAAGATCAACTCGAATGCCATCTTTTGATATGATGTGGCCAAGGAGCTTTCCTTCATCCATAGCGAAAAGGCTCTTTTTCGGATTCAGCGAAATGCCATATTTTCTGCACTTCTGGAAAACAATTTTCAAATGATATAAATGTTCCTCATCAGAATTGGAAAACACAATTAAATCATCAAGGTAAACAACCAAAAACACATCTTTCTCGTTGGCAAAAGCCATGTCCATTGCACGCTGAAAGGTAGCGCCTGCATTCTTTAAACCAAACGGCATCTTTGCATAATGAAATGTTCCCCAAGGAGTGGTGAACGCAGTTTTGTCACGATCATCTTCCTGCACTAAAATCTGATTATAACCTGAGTATCCGTCGAGTAGTGACATCCTTGATGCTCCAACTACTCGCTGCAATATATGATCCATTTTTGGCAGCGGATAATTATCCTTTAATGATACCTTATTCAGATTTCTGAAGTCAATACATAAACGGATCTCACCTGTCTTCTTTCTCACGGGCACCAAGTTTGATATCCAATATGAAAATCGAATAGGCACAATGATTCCTGACTTATACAACCTATTTACCTCTTTTTCGATTGATGGTAGCAGCTTTGGATTTATCCTCCTCAACTTTTGACGAAAAGGCTTCTGATTTGGTTTGATGGGAATAGTATGCTGAATGATGTTGGTATCATATGTTTTAAGATCTGAATAATCCCACGCAAACACATCAGAAAATGAAGACAACAATTTCACATATTCTGCTCTTACCTTCGGTGACAATGACTTTGACAATTTTACCATCTTGGGATTCTCAGCTGTCCCAATATTTACCTCTTCGACACCTTTTTCTGTTGGCCTCAATGTAGGTTTGCGAGCTACATCATCTTGATCAAACAACTCTTCCAAAGGAATCAATCCCTTAGGAATGATGTTATCTTTAAGTTGCAGCACATCCATTTGGTTTATTTGTATGTCATCACTACCATCATCAAATTCTGTATCTATGGAGGTATCTTTAAACTTACCCTTATTCTGCAAAAATTCACTAATCTCCTCATCATCCTCAAAGACTTGCCAACATCGCTGATTGTCTGGAACGGTGGGCCGGTGTTTCACATGTATCTCGAACTTGTTGCTGGAATTCATTGGAATTTTAAGATTGCTTGCTGCCTTAGCAAGTCCATCAGCAACACCATTTTGTATGCGGGGCACACATGTCAAAGTATGATCAGAAAATAACTTCAGAATGTCTAAAATTGCATTTCGGTAAGCCCTCATGCGAGGATGCTTAGCCTGAAACTCACCTTTAACTTGCTTTATCACTAATTTTGAATCACCATATACTGCAATCCTTTTCGCTTTCAGCTTCTTAAGAATCTTAAGGCCAGCAATAAGAGCCTCGTATTCCGCTTCATTATTAGAACAGTCAAATGCAAGCTTGTAAGAACACACTCTCACATTGCTCGGAACTCTATCAAGAGCGGAAAATGGACTACGAATCCACACACCAATCCCAGCACCATCGCTGCCCACTGCACCATCAAAATCCATGGTCCAAAGACCATCTTCATCGTCTTCTAAATGCTGAAACTGTACCGGCTCTGTTTTTCCTGTTTGCTGCCCATTGTCTTCAGCTGATTGCTCCATAACAACTTGTTTTTCTCTTCTTTCTTTTTGAAAAACTTCTCTAAAATTCTCATTGATTTTTGGTATGTCTTCTGCCTGAACTAATTGACTTTCTATGTCATTAAAACTATCAGCAAGCAACACAAACGACTCTAAATCAGTATGTACATAATTCACAGGATGATTGATTGGCTTCTCTTTGCTAGTTATCATGTATTTCATCTTCTGCTCTCGATATAACTTTCTCATTTGACCGAAGACTGGAATTGTAGCATAAGAGAAATCTAACTGAAGTGTACCTTTCAACTTTGCCCCCCAAGATCTCGCAAGGAGCATCCCGAACCGTGGAGGAATGTCGGCAACCACCACATCCATCAAAACATTCTTTGCTGGGATTTGATCTAAACTTACCACCAAATCTTTGATGAGTCCTATACACTTTACCCGGCTGGAATCAAATGAATACAAATCATGATACTCTCTTGTAATATCTAATCCCAACTTTTCCATGATCGCCTTTGGCATCAAATTGTGCGAAGCACCCGAATCGAGCATAGCATTGTGCAATATATATTCGTGCAACCTCAAACTGATGTAAAAAGGAGGAACATTACTGTCAGGAGACTCACCATTTAATGCAGGCCCAAAAATCAATTCCGGCTGATCATCTTCAACATTTACCGTGTCAATCATTGGATCAAAGTTCAAAATTTTAGAGACTTGACTACGGTAACTGCTGTTCTTCATAATTTCCGTCAAAGGAATAGATATTTTCAGTTTGGAAATTTCATTTTCCAAACTAAATGCTGAAACTTTCTCAACCTCTTTGACTGGAATTTCCTTCTTTTCAGCCTTGTCTTTCACTATGTTTGACTGATTTACCTTCTCAGCTGATGGCACTTTACTTGCTGCTGGATCAATTGTCTCTTTTCCTCTTTTCTGTGGTATCGGTGAATCTGTTTTCGGTGCTGAAGCTTCTTTTCTTTTCTGAATGGGATTTATGGGCACATCTCGATTTCTCAATGAATATTGTTTCTGCTGGGCAGTCAATGCATTCATATATCCTCTTTGGTATTCATCTGACTCTTCCTCTAAATCTGCATCATTTGTTAGGATGAAATCCTCATCTTTCTGAACAACTGAACTTTCTCCATATTCTTCATCCTCAGTGATATAGATAGGCAAATCATCGGGAGTGAAGAAATGATTTTTCTCACCTGACACATCATCATCATCATCGGAATCATGACTCACAAAATTCTGCAAAAGAGGAGTCTTAATCTGCTGTTGGGCTGCTGGCTCTTGAGCTCTTTGTTCACGCTGCTTAATTCTGAATTGTGGCTGCTGTTGGCCACGGAAATTTGGATTTCGAAACTGTGTTTCTGATTTGTCGAGATTCATTCTTCTTAAAGCCTTTTCCAACTCATGAGCTAAGTGCTATTCTGATATAGATGTGGAAGGCTCTTCCCTTATTGTCACTCTTTTCTCCGCTTTCAACCGTGCTCTTTTATCATTCAGATTTGCCTCAACACTAACAGCGACCTTCTGCATATCTTCTAAAGTAGGTGGATCTCTATCACGAAGGGAATAAGCCATCTCCGGATCAAAGCCATCCGGGAATTTAAGGAGAGCAGACTTTTTGGACGGTCTCAAATCATCTGGAATAGCATTATACACCGTATTGAATCTAATGATATAATCCTGAACAGACTCACCAGGATTACGTTTGAGATTTGTATATTCTGAAGTAATCTGCAGCGGATCCTTTTTCATCTCCCATCGGTCTAAAAACTGCCTCTGGAGTTCTGCCAATGTATCGATGCTTCTTTGCGGCAAGGCTCTAAACCATTTTCTTACCTCTCCTCCAAAGGTTTGCACAAAAAGCCTCATACTCACATTCTCTTCATCAATCTCGAAACGATCAAAGAAATCTGCCATATTGTCTACATGCTGTTGTGAAGGAAGACTCTGTGGAGTGCCATCAAATGTTGGGATCTTGCTCTGATAGTCTGCGGGCATATCATTCAACTGTTGTGGTAACACAAGAGGTGCAAAACGAGCAGCCATAGCTCTTGGTGGATTGAAGACAATCTGTTGTCGAGGAGACACAGGAGGAGTGGGAGCAGTAGGTCTGCGAGATGTATTCAATGGAGACGGAGGAGAAATTACTATTGATTGCTGATCAGAAAGCTCAGGCTGAACCGGAATGGTAGGGATAAAGGGAGGCTCAGTAGGAATCCGTGAACTAGATGCAATTTCGGATGGTTCAAGAATTTGTGAAGCAGATTCAGTAAATTTAGGAGTGTTAGTATCCACAATAGAACTTTGCAATTGTTTATCCAGGTAATGTGAAACAAATCTATATTGCAAATCTTCAGTAAAAAATGGATCTGGAACTAATCTTGACAATTCAGTTTCGGAAAAATTTACAAACAAGGATGTTTCAAACCGTGCATCAAAAGGGATTTCATCAACATATATGATTTTGACAGGACAGGATGCAGATCGGGTAAGCACTCTGGAACTCTCAAAACTCAATTGGCTTTCTCTTTCAGAACTCTCTTGACTGCCTTGTTTTCTAAGGGTCCTTGGAATCAGATTCGAATTTTCGAATATTGTTGGTGGACCAGGGTCAGGATTTGCCCTAGTATTCCTTCTTGAAGCCAGTGTATTGATCTTCTCGGAAAAATTTCAAGGAACAAAATCAATTATTTTCAGCCTTTCGACTTCTAGACTCAATCATCCAAAAGGTCTAGAACGAATAAGTATACTGGGGTGATTTACAAATCAAGTACTGAACACACAAGCTTACCGGAGATCGACTGAAGCAACGTTTATCTACTTCCGCTTATGCATAACAAAAGCGTTTCGAAAGCTACCTGGCGTGACTTCAGACTCCGTCTAAGACTCATGGAACAAACACATCAACAAGAAAACCATTGAGATCTTCCCCAGTATGGTCGCCACTATGTTAGCACTCAAATCTACCTCGGGCTGAAATGAAGTAAAACTCAAGGCTACATCAAACCACGCTCAGCCTCGTAGCTAGCCCTACGAGGACAAGAGAGGGCTCTCTCCGTCAATCTCGAGAAAATAAGCAATAGGATGCGAGATGACTTACAATAAGAACTGATTTTAGGCTAGTAAAGAGATAAGAATGTTTGTTTTTTGGTTTTTTGGGTTTTCGCTGGAGAAATGGGAAAACAAATTTTGGGTCCGGGGATAAGGTCAGACCTTTGCAGATTTCAAGTTGGGGCGAGGTAGGTGAATGTCTTGATGCTTTTGATTGGATATATGGACAGATTAGATCGACGAGGAGCTGAAGAGGGCAAAGAAGAACTTGGATCCTCTCCAAACAGCTGAAAACATATAGAACTAACTGAATTCAAAGGCCAAGCACTGTAAACAATGGATTCAACCTTATTCACTCATCCAATTTAGTTCAGAAGCATAATGAAAGGATGGCATACATTAAACATGAAGAAACTTACAGTAAACAAAGAAGAAACACCATCAAGAACAGAACACCACAAGGATCCCAACAAGTGCCGCAAAACCTCTGATCTTTCCTTAGCCAAAATATGAAAATATGTACAATGATATCAAAAGTCTCCCAAGAGTCCAACCTGTAGAATGCCTCAGAAATTACAATATATAGATCACTCTAACACCTTTCCCCACCTCTAGGGGTCGAATTCCCTCTTCAGGGATCAGTTTCAACCAATTCTAATCATGGAACTACAATCTAGGCAAATAACAACTTGCCTCTAAAAGAGTGGAAACTGATCCATTACATGATTTTTTACACTTTTGAGAGTGAATCTTCTAGAATAGATAAAAATAAGCCAAAGTTACATGTCAAACATGAATTTACATCATAAAAACCCCAAAATTCCATCCATAAGCAAAACTGGTCCATACTAGGCGAAAATCTGAGCTGGCAGCTGAAAATTCAGGAAAAATTTAAGTGGGTCGCTCTTGAGCCGAGTGGGTCGCGCGTTTTCCAGCCTGAATTTGAGGTACTTCCTGGCATCCAAATTGAGCTCATGATAGCTCGTTGGAAATCCCTGGATGTTGACTATCCAACCCAAGTGGAATTTCTGAATTTGGAGCTCATTTGACCCTCCAAGACCTCATTCTCCCAGAGGTACTTCCTGCTGGTGCAAAAGGTGGCAGCAAGGTGGTTTTCATGGTGTTTTTGAGCTTTTTGACCATCCAGATTTTGATGAAATGCTAAGTTGACTTCTGAGGATGCATAAATAACCATGAAAAATCCAAAAATGTAAAAATTTCCTCCAGCAAGTGTCCCAAAAAAAAGTGAGCGCATAAGTGCGCGACCCGCTTAACTGCAAAACCTGTTTTTTGACCCAAAAATTTGAAAATGACAAAATTTTCTCCGAATTTGCCCAAATTCGGAGCGGAGGTCCTCCATCATGTGTCCTGCCCAGTCAATGAAGCCTCGGCCAAAATCCGAAGTGGATTAGGCCTTTTCTGCCGTCTAAGTGCCTTGCACAACCTCCTCTTCATGATCTTCATTCTCGCTTTGCACACATGCATGCGAGCCCAATAATGGCCTTTCATGTGGCGAAGCATGTCTTTGTCTCGATTGGCCTTCGCCAACAACTTCTCCAGACAGATACCCACACACGGAGGCACAGACCGTCGCGCTGGTGTCATGCTCACCTCCGGGGTTCCTTCGATTCCACCGTCTCTGTTCTCACTGATTGGCACACTACAAAATGTGAGCTCTGTCTCAAGTCAGCTTGTTGCGCTATGTCAAACAGTTAATCACCCACTGAGCCTTCTGGCACTGATCTTCGAAATTTCGGTCAGCTCCCGCCCCTTGCTCCCCGACACTTCCTCGCCGAGCCGGAGAGCCCGGGATCAACATCACGATCGTCACCGTATCCCGCCTCCCCGGGCGTCTTTAATCATGCATGGGCCTCTTGCCCCTGTCCTGTATCTGTACCTGCACTGAAGAAGAAGGCGAGACCCCTTCCACATCATGTGGAGATAATACTCGCTCTGCTGATGAAGTCGGCAAGACCCCTTCCACCTCTTGTGGAGATAATACTCGCCGTGTTGCTGCAAATAAGGCCCTGTGGCCTCGCTGATATGTCCGAACCAAAGGAGTGCTGATATGCTCAACCCCAGGCATGTCCGGCTGGTGTGAAGGCTCTCCCGCATCATGAACTGTCTCGGGAGGCGGCTGTGGCACTCTGAAAAAGTCTCTAGAAATGAAATCCTCCCAAGTGATGCCCTGCTCTGCCAACTGATGCAACACTATGATCTTGATCAAAGCGAAATGGTATATACTCCTGTACTGCTGCACTGGGCTCGTCTTCTTCTGCACAAACATCACCATCCTCTCTATGTTGCGGTATATGAAATACGGAATATTCATCATACGTACCCTTGTGAAGTGCATCAACAAACGAATATGGTACGCAAAAAGACGAGCATACCTGCCCTCACAACTAAAATACTGAATGATGAGCTTCATCAGCGGTGCATACTCATCTCTCAAGAATCTGAATGGAAAAACTCTGCTCAAGTAACCCATATATCTAGTTTTAATATATGGCTCATAGTGGAATTTCTCTAAATGCTGACCCTTGTTCCATTCCTCGCCCATGTTTGGTATACCAGTGGCTTGAGCAATAGTCAAGGGTGACACAATGAAATCAACCCCAGCAAGACTTACCCGGCCATCCCGTAAATGTAGAACAAACAGATGGGCCAATTCACGATGAGGCCGGGTTTGTGCAACCATCTCACAAAATCTGAAACATGACAAATATCGGAAACAATCCATAGCTAATGGACATGCCTGCAACCAAGCCAAAGAAGTAGGCTCCTCTCTGCGATGATTACCACTTCTGTGATCTCTGTGAGACCCCCGTGGCACATTACCTTCAGTCACCGAATCACTGCCTGACCCTAGCTCATACTCTGACTCTGTCTCTGACATGGCTCTGACCAAGCTATTGGCACTATGTATATTGATATGAAAGCAGTGCAAACAAAGTTATGATGTGTGTTTCAACACCCAACAAATATCCCCACCGTCAAAACACCATAAGGAAACAAACAATGATAATATCTCTGTTTTAAATGGATTGGAAAAGAGGCACAGTCTCTGTTTTAAATGCAAGTGAAACTTGACCAAAGGGAGCAGGCAACTTTCAGAATATTGAGCAAATCTTGTCAAAGGGAGCACGGCATCATATGAATGTGTTTGTCTATGAGCAATTACAACAGAGTTATAAGTGTCAATGGGCAGTGAAACAGAGTTATGAGAATGTTTTTATCATTGGGCAGTGAGACACAATATAACCATAGTCACCATGGAACAAAAGTCTTGAACATGGTAAAGTAATAGCAATGACCACAATGGTATAATGGGTATGAGATTAATGGGGTTTTGATAATATATGCAAGGGTGGATATATCACTGATATAAGATAGGAGAAAAACTCATGCAACCATCCATATTCATTTAAAAACCCTGAAGAACAATACTGCCATGACTGTAGGGTTTAAATCCTCCATTTCAAGTGTTTGAAATCATCAATGATGCCACCAACACATTTAAAAACATTGAGCAATTGTTAAAAACCTGTTTGAAGGCCATTGGGGGCGATCCCAAACGAGACTGGGCGCTCAAAACGATTTTCCGGACTTCTGTTGGCGAGTGGGTCGCTCACCTCCAAGTGGGTCGCTCTGCCTAGGTGGGTCGCTCACGTTGTAATTTAACACTGTGAAAATCACCCAAGTGGGTCGCTCTGCCCAGGTGGGTCGCTCGCGCCCAAGTGGGTCGCTCGAGCTCCAAAACCCTGTCAACGATGTTTCAAAACTTGAATTCGGCCCTCCAACTCCAAATCTCGATTTGTATGCTGTAGATTGGTGGAAATGAAACTTGTTTGGCTTTATATATATGATGCAAATATCTTTCAAAATCAGATTTGATTCAAATCTAATTGACAACCCATATTACAATGTTTTTGTATTTTCACATTTGGCTTTTTAATACAATCTCTTTTTGGCTTTTCTGAGCTCAGATTTGATGATTTTGTTGTCTTCTTGCAGGGGTATGGCTATTTAGCTAAGGAAAAGACCAGAGGTCTGCTTTGACATTTTTCTTGGTGGAATAAGTACAATTTATTACAAAATAATAATGAACAACTTCTAGTTCCAAAACAGAGTTTTGGACTAGAAATGTTTTTAAAATGCTGATGATAATAAAACAAAAAATCAAAATATGCGGAACCTTCCTCACCCTGCAGGCTTTATGACTGGTATACAAATGACTCAAAAACCCTAGACACTAGGACCAAAGACACTTATTGACATTTTAATGACCAAAAATGAAATGACAATGACTTTGAGTGATTTTTTGAGGAAATTTTTAAAATAGCACTGCAGGTGTAAACATGAGGAAACATAAGACAACAGACCCCTTCGTCAGTCCTTGGGAAAATTTCCGACATTTGGTCAAAAGCGTCGGAACCAAGTGTCGGAATTTCCGCCAAATGTACTAGTGTGTGTGTGTATATATATATATATATATATAAACCCTGTGCAGAAATTATCTGCAAACGAATCTTAAAAAACAGAAAATAAACAATAGTGAGAGAATAAAAAATAAAATAAATATACACAGATATTTTCCCCTAGATCCCAAATCGGGACTACCAACTTGGTTTTTCATTATATTATATTCATTATATATACATGTTGAAGCATTCATAAACCCCAATCCATTAACCCTGGATTAGAACATAACAATAGTTCCCTTGACCGGATCTACAAAATACCATGGGCTGAAAACCATCATGCCCCAAAACCATGTGCAAACCCATGCACAAAACCATGGGCGGGTTTGCCCACTGAAAAATAGGGTCCAATTTTTTTTCCCCGGGGCGCTCCCCCGGACCCCGAATAAGGGGGGCTGTCGCCTCCCGTATGACCCCCCTGATGTGCCTGACACAACGTACAAGGGGGGCTATCACCCCCACTGTGACCACCCCCTCGACGCGTGTGTGACTAATCGTGGAAAGAATATAACACATACCCAATAGTCCCCCACTTGTTATTTTCTTTCCACAGGGGGGCACATGAGAGCTTAGTGATTATTCCAGCTCTACAACACCCATTTTTTCACTACACCAAGAGAACTTTTGAGTGCTCACAGACTTCTTCAATGCATCTGCAACATTATTCAAAGTGTCCACCTTTATAAACAACACCCTTTTATCCTCAACCATATCTCTCACAAAGTGATATTGAACATCAGTGTGCTTTGTATTTGAATAATAAGCAAGTTTCTTAGCCAAGAAAATTTCATTATGGTTATCACAGTCTATCCTTATAGCTCATTGCACCAACCCCATACTTGAACACAATCTCTGCAACCAAACTGCTTCCTTTCTTACATGAGTGGCTGCCATGTATTCTACCTCTGTAGTTGAAAGAGCCACTGCAGAATCTCTTTTACTCATCCAACTGACTGCACCTCCAAATAGGCTAAACACATACCCATTTGTAGATCCTCTTTGGTCCAGATCTCCAGCCCATTCCACATCAACAAAACCATGGATGTCCAAAAATTTGTCCAATCCTAGTCTTCCTTGGTAGCACAAACCATAATCACTAGTGCCGCAAAATAATCTGAAAACTCACTTCACTGTTGTCCAATTCTCCTTCCTTGGTTTTGACATAAATAATCAATACTCCCACTACATGTGCAATGTCTGGTCTATTATAGACCATTGCATACATCAGGCTACCAATTGCACTTACATATGGAACACGGGACATATCCTCTTCTTCTTCTTGTGTCTTGGGACACTTCAACAAAAAACTTTACACCTATAGTAATAGGAATCTTCATCGGTTTACTATCCTGCATATTGAACCTCTGAAATATAGTCTTGACAGACTTCCTCTGGTTTAACCAGATCTTCCTCTTTGCCCGATCTCTCTTAATTTACATGCCCAAAATATATTTTGTAGCACCAAGATCCTTCATGTCAAATTTGGAGAACAGTAGGGTCTTCAAATCTTGGATAATTTCTTTGTCATTTCCAATCAACAACATATCATCTACATACAAGACCAAATGAATAAAACGGTCACCAATTAATTTAAAATAAACACAGTGATCCTATTTTCTTCTGGTGAAGCCAAGTCCCCGTATATAGGTATCAAGTTTCTGATACCACATCCTTGGTGAATGTTTTAACCCATACAGAGACTTTTTTAACCTACATACCCGTTCTTTCGTACCCTTCACGATAAATCCTTCATGTTACTTCATGTAGATCTCCTCTTCCAGATCCCCATGAATAAATGTTGTCTTCACATCCATCTGTTCTACCTCAAAATCAAATGCAACTGCAACAGATAAAAGTAATCTAATAGAAGTAACCTTGGCAATAGGAGAAAAAATGTCACCAAAATCAATTCCCAGCACCTGGGAATAACCTTTTCCTACCAAAATAGCTTTGTATTTCTCCAACTTTCCTTCTACATTCATCTTCTTCTTAAACACCCATTTTCTCCCTATGGGCTTCCTTCCAGTTGACAACTCCACCAGATCCCATGCCTCATTTTTGTGCAAGGATGCCATTTCATCACCCATGGCCTCCTTCCAGAGTTTTCCATCCTCTGAATCCACTGCCTCCCTGATAGTTATGGGATCACCATCGGTGATAGTTAAAGAAAAATTTGAACAAAAAGTAGATGGACTATACCTTTATGGTTGTCTTCTTTCTTGAATTGACCTTCTCATAGCTATATTTTGTGGATATTCCTCTTCTAAATATTCTTCTGTTGTAGAGTTTGATTCATCATCCTTTAGCTCAAACTCTATCTTCTCAGGTCCCTTCGGTAGGACTTCATGTTTAACAACATATTTCACGTCTCTAGACACCACATCTCAACTATACACTACCTTCCTTGTTTCTGGGTTCCAAAGCTTGTAACCTTTTAAACCATCCTTATACCAATAAAGATGCGCCTTTTAGATTTATTATCCAAATTGATCCTTTTCTCCTTTGGAACATGTATATATGCATCACATCCAAATACCCTCAGATGTGAAAGAGAGGATATCTTACTAGTCTATACCTCATGTGGAGTCTTATCCTCCAATGCTGATGAAGGTGATCTATTGACCAGGTAACATGCAGTATCCATTGCCTCTACCCAGAATTCCTGTCCTAACATGGTACCACTAAGCATGCTTCTTGCTTTTTCCATCAGTGTTATGTTCATTCTTTTTGCAACTCCATTGTGCTGAGGTGTGAATGGAGTAGTCTTCTGCCGTGCTATACCACACTTCTTACAGAACTCTTCAAATTCCTTCTTGCAGAACTCCACACCATTATCTCTCCTTAGCACCTTTATTTTCTTCTCTGTCTAGTTTTCCACCAAAGCCTTAAATTTTTTAAATATGTCAAAGACTTCAGATTTCTTCCTCAAGAAATATATCCATGTATTCCTTGAGAAGTCATCTATGAATTAAACATAGGACACAAACTTACCCAGTTATGGAACCAACACAGGACCAAACACATCACTGTACAAAATCTCTAATATCTTGTTCGCCCTCTTAGCACTAGAAGGAAAAATCACCTGATTCTACTTCCCATATACACAATGTTCACATAAATCAAAATCTAGAGAGAAATTATACATACCTTCTACCATACCATTTCCATGCAGTATCCAAAGGCCCTTCTCTCCAATATGTCCAAGCCTTTGATGCCATAACATGGTATTTTCTCTAGAGACTGCTAGGCTTTCCGCTCTACTTTCAAGAACCACATAACTATTGCACCCATCAATAACAGTGCTACCCTTAAGCTTGTACAGTGTTCCAATATGAACTCCCCACATTAATACCAGTGCTCCCTGAACCATACTGCAGGTATCTTTCTCGAACACTATTTTTACACCTGCATCATCCATCTTAATTATAGAAATCAGATTTCTAGCCAATGCAGGAATATGTAGAACACCAATAAGTGTTCTAATCTTTCTGCCTTGCAGCTTCAACTTGAATTTTCTACGTCCGACAATTTTGGCCTTCCTATCATCCCCTAAGAAGGCATCACCACCATCATACTTCTCATACTCACAGAACCACTCCCTATGGGGAGTGAAGTGAAAGGATGCACCTGATTCAATCAACCATGCCTTGTGATATACATGTGTATTTGAAGAAGAAGCCAAATACACATCCCCACCTTCATCTGAGGTGGTTTTTGCCTCTTCAGAAGGAGCATCATCATATCCCTTTCCTTTCTCAAGAGCTTTAGATCTGTAGTCCTTTTTGTAGTGCCCTTCCTTTCCACATTTCCAGCACACCTTTATAAACTTTCCTGTAGATTTACATCTCCCTCTAGATTTAGGTCTCCCACTCGAAACCTTATTTTTGTTTATGTTCAGGGACCTTCCTCGTAAAAATAAGGCATCTCCATTTTTTCCCTCCATATTTCTCCATCTCATTTCCTCTGATAGCAAGGTTGAGACAATTTCATCAAAATTCAAGGTAGTTGTATTGCTACCTATTGCAATAACCAGACTGTCCCACGAATCTGGTAGAGAACACAAAAAACTGATGCACTTAACTTCATCTGATATTTTAATATCAACAGGTGACAACTGACTTACCACAATATTGAAGGCGTTCAGATGCTTTATCACCGAGTCTCCATCCTTCATCCTCAGGGTATACAACTTTTTTCGCAGGAACAATTTATTCACCAGAGGCTTAGATTGTTACAAAGTCCCTAGCTTGTCCCACAAATTCTTCGTCGTAGCTTCTCCAGATACATTCAACAATAATGAATCTGAGATACAAAACCATATTGTGCTCTTTGCCTTCTGATCCAACTTCTTCCAGTATTCATCTGACATTGTCATTGGTTTATTACTCGGATCTACTGCGATCCACTGATCTTTATCCACCAGTAGATCGTCCATCTTGAGCTTCCACAACTCAAAAATTTTGCCATTAAATTTCTCTATCTCTATCTTTCCAATACTCTCCATATTCTTTCACCACAAGAATTGATCCCACATATCTCCCACTGAACAGGGTCTACCAGAGGCCAAAGCAAAAAACCCCTTAGAAGCAAAGGCATCCCCTTGAAGCCGAATAAACTTTGATACCAAATTTATGTTTTAACCATGTACAAAAATTATCTGCAAACGAATCTTAAAAAAAAGAAAAAATAGTGAGAGAATAAACATAAAACAAATATACATAGAGATTTTCCCCTAGATCCCAAATTGGGACTACCAGCTTGATTTTTCATTATATTCCTTTTAGTGTTACAACACATATATATACATTCTGAAGCATTCATAAGCCCCAATCCATTAACCCTGGATTAGAACATAACCATAGTTCCCTTGACCAGATCTACAAAATACCAAGGGTCAAAAACTATCATGCCCCAAAACCATGTGCAAACCCATGCAAAAAACCATGGGCGGGTCCACCCATCGAAAAATAGGGTCCAATTTTTTTTTTCCCAGGGCACTACCCCGGACCTCGAACAGGGGGACCTGCCACCCCCCCTCTCGCGCGTGCGAATAATTGTGGAAAGAATATAATACATACCTAACACACACACACACACACACATATATATATATCATTTTATTATGTCACTACATAGCAATAAGCTGTGACATATATGATCCATGCTTTTGTATTAATTTTGTACGTACACAAAATTTGCAAAAAATCCATGGAATTTCTATAGTAAACCTTATGTTTTTATTTTTCCAAGACAATAGTCTAAGAACAACTGCCACATTAGGACTACAGATCCTGATGCAGCAATGAGCTTTTTCCTTTGTATCATCCTTCTTCTTAAGTATGTATCGTCTGAATGGATGGGCCTCTTGCTTTTTTTTGTTACGACTTCACACGAGCCAGCTAATGTGTGTACACATTGCGACAATTTTTGTTCACTCATCGACCTTGGGAAGTTGAAATTAATGCATCTCCCCTATTTTTCATTCACTATTTCAACAAAATACATTCCCAGGTTCTTGAAAAAAAATATTTTGTTTCTTCATGCTCCTAGATATTGGTTGGGTTTCATAGTTTTATTTTTTAGGGTTTTCTTTAGGCTTTGTGTTGCTCTGTGCAAACTTGGATTCTAAAGGTTTACATACACTATGGGGGTTGCAAGAAAAAGGTAAATAAATTTATCCAAGGTATTGATGGTAAGAAGCGTTGGGTCAAAAAAATTTGTGGATAATTGGTTTTGTTGGAAAGGAATAGGAGGTAGGGAAAAAATTTCACACACGAGTTGCTTCTCTTCTATTGATCACACAAACTTGATTTGACTTGACTTGACTTCAATGAACCCAATATGGGGTATTTATGCTTTTCAGCTACTGACTCACCCAAAATAACTTGAACATGCAAACACACACTATATTTGAATTTTTCCCAAAATAATATTGAACTCAAACTCACTAACACTTGACTCAATTAACTCACACTCTAAATATGGATTGCACTTAACTCCCCTTATCCCTTCATGCATTACTCAACTTGGATCTTGCTAGATCTTCATGCGGGAGCAAATACTATTTCCAACACTCCCCCTTAATTACAATTGTATGAATCAACATAACATGGCTCGAACATGAATCAATTATGCATGTTAGACTTACAATAAAAATTTCTTCAATCATCACTTAAACATGCTTGCGGGTCTAAATCTCGGCTAGGGTTACAATGACACAAAAAATTTACAATTTTTTATTTTATTTTTCGCTTCTTCCAAATTTGTATCCTCGAAACTGCTTTATTCTCTTTTTCACTTTCTTGTTATAGGATTTCTTCACTTTTTGTTGCTGTAATTTTTTTTTACTTGTCTTGAATTTGTTCTGAAAAATAATTTGATCATGTCCTATACACCTTCCTCTTCAACAATTATTTCATTCATGGAATGTTTCCATCACTCTTCATCTTCAAATTGTCTTCTTTGCTCTACTTCTTGTGCGTCATATTCTTGATCTTCTTTGATCCATATTTCTTAATAGAAAAATATTATCGCTTCTTAAATCCATTGCTGAAAAATGGTTTTAATGCATTCTTCCTCGTTTTTGGAAAATTCCATGTCCTTCTCTTCACTTTCATCATCAAGTACTATTTCTCTTTGCTTGTATTTTGCACACTCAAGATCATCATCAAGCTTACATGTAAAATCATAATCATGCTCATTTTTATCATTCACCACTTCATTTAATTCTTTTATTCCAGTTGTCACTTTAATACTCTCATCAATTTGTTTAATTGGATTTTGAATCCATTCTTAAATGAGCTTCAAATCTGCATCAAACTTATCAAAAAATTTCTTTTCAAATTTAGATTCCATGCTATTTTGAACACCTACATATTCA
Source organism: Pinus albicaulis (assembly GCA_034641835.2). NCBI lineage: Eukaryota > Viridiplantae > Streptophyta > Pinopsida > Pinales > Pinaceae > Pinus > Pinus albicaulis. The sequence continues at coordinate 340,085,708 of CM076576.1, forward strand.
AAAACAATGTTAGCAACATCTTCATTATGCTCTGCATTAAGAGCTTTCTTCTCTTCATCTTCCTTCTCTGCCTTATCTTCTGTTGCTTGGAGTATATATTCCACTGTTATACAGTCAATGGATATTTTCATGAAATTTTTTTAAATCACTTCATTTTCATCTTCTTTGAGATCATTAGTTGTTTCTAGATCATGCATTGCTTCTTTAGTAGTTCCAACTACCTCGTAAATTATTGCTACAGTGGCAGCTTCAACCTTCAATTCTTCATCAAATATGGCACTTACCATATTTCCATAATCAATCCGTGTTTCAAAGAAGAAACAACACATATCATTAACATAATTTTCATCCACCCTATGGTGTGTTATCCAAGCATCCACATGCTCATTAACAAATTCAACTTCACCAAATTCATTAGTTATGGCTAGATTCACCAATGCACATATCACTTTGCAGTAATCATCCACGTGTTTTATCACGGTGGTGTTCACCATTATCTGCACCATCCACGTTAGAGTGGAGTTCCTAAGAATTTATATGCTCTTGATTTGCTTCACACGTAGAGGATCCATTTTATATATTTGCAATATTTGTTGCATATTCTTCATCCATATGCATGCATACATAATGGGCTTCAATTTTATGGTCATGGGTTTCTCCAAGCTTTTTGTCCTCTCAGAGACTTGCTCATCTACTCTCATATATGTGGCTGACTCAACAAATCGTGACACATCTTGTTATTGCATGTCACTCCCCTTTGCTCCAAATTTTTCTTCCAATATCTTCCATGCTTCCTTGGAAGTTGTAGCTTTTTCTACCTTGAACAAAAAATTCTCATACAATTTCTATTTTATATAATTCAATGCTAAAGAATAAAATAATGAATTATATAGGTTATTAGACTGGTACTCAATTAACTTTTTTCCTCAAAGAAAAGTTATAATTTTGATAACTCAAGAATTCAAATATTTACCAGTAAACATAGGAGGTGGTAGTAGATCCAGGCTACACCAATCACCCTTGATCTCTCTTCTATCTTCTACTAGACTTCTCAGTTCCTCGATTTTGGCCTAACATTCTCTAAATATGTCAATGATCGATGTATTTTATTTTCAATTCATTTTCTTAATCTACCTCAGTCACACTTTGCGACCCATGATTGTTTTCTTTCCTCTGTCTTATGGCTACTTTCCCTATTGCATGAGGCTTCCTTCCATATCACCCAAAAAAACGATTTTTAATATATTCCACCGTAAGGTACAATCTTCACCCAATACCCTATCATGCTTGGAAAAAAGAAAGAAAGTGTTTTGTACCTTTACAAAGTCCCAAACTCTTACTTAAAAATAAAGTTATTTCTTTTTAATTCTCCTTTTCAAAAGAGAATAAAAACTTTATGCACCTTTGCAAATTATTTCATACCATGCAAGTTATCTGTGTTTGTTTTTTTTTCCACGTAATTAAAAAAAGAGATTTATCCTTTCCAAATTGCATGCATGAGTACCTTTTTTAATTTTCGTACTCTTTAAACTTTCAAACCTGTAATCTTCATAGGCAGACTTGGTTTTGTGGGTGGCCTTTTTTTTCGAGCAATAGTTGGCTTTATACTATGACTATGACACTCCAATCATATGCGGCTATTTAAACTCAACGGTGATGGTCGTGGATACCAATTTAAGGCATCCATTTTAATAAACTTGAATGGACCTTAAAAAAACTTTCAAACTTTCCACTTCAAAAAAATTTCCTTTTATAACCACTTTTCCTTTTGTTTAAACGAAACTTGACTTGTTGATTTTTCCTTTGGAAAATTTTTGTTGACTTTTCACACTAATGCGTTGTGTAGCTTAATAGGGTCGCATGTTAATTATCTCCACGATGAATAACACCTGTTTTAGTGCTATAACGCTGTCAATAAAGCCATAAACCTATGTGCTTACAGATTTTCACAACTTTGTGACCTGTAATGCGACTATATGTTGAGCCCTCCTGTTTTATAACACCATGAATACCACTTGCAGGATGCATTATGCTTTCAATCAAGAGAAAAAATATATTTCTCTTCTCTCTCATGGATAAGTGTTGATCTTCTCTCCCTTGGATATTTGTAACCTCGCTCTGATACCAATTTTTTGGAAAGGAATAGGAGGTAAGGCACAAATTTCACACACAAAACACACACGAGTTGTGGCTCTTCTATTGATCACACAAACATGATTTGACTTCAATGAACCTAACATGGGGTATTTAGTTTTTTTAACTAGTGTCTCACTCAAAATAACTTTAACATGAAAACACACACTATATTTGACATTCCCCAAAATAAGACTGAACTCAAACTCACTCACACTTGACTTAGTGAACTCACACTCTAACTATGAATTTAATTTAACTCAAATTATCTCTTTATGCTGTTGAGAAACTAATGGTTATAGGAATTAGGGTTTGATTCCTCTTTCTCGATAAATACTTGTGAATTATGTTGGATTATTTTACTTATTTAATAGTTTATCTTTCATCAATAAATTATCAGATTATATGTATATGAATACCAAAAGAACAAGAAACACAAGGTGTAGGTACTCATCCAACACAAAACCCCTTCAAAGGGAAAACCTAGTCCAACTCTTCCATTGGTAGATTCAAATCAAGATGAGACAATCCAAGACCCTTTTAACCTAGACAAAGACCTCCTCCAATCACCAAGTCAACCCTTTCCTTAAATAAATGATCCATGTCAAAGAATCCAAGTGACAGATTCCTTGTAGTAACTTCAGTCCAAAATTTTGGCCCCCAGCTTCAGATTTCTTACCCCAAACTTCAGATTTTCGGCCCCTGGATTCAGATTTTTGGCCCCCAACTTCAAATTTTCAGCCCCCAACTTCAAATTTTCAGCCCCCAGCTTCATAGTTTTGGCCCCCAACTTCATATTTTCAGCCCCCAACTTCAGAATTTCGGACCTGCAGTAGATTCCGAATTTTGACCCGAACCACTGCCCAGAAACTTTGCACGTGTTAGAGATAGATAGCCCAAGAGCTCATTTTAGGTACTCTCGGCTTCTTTCATGCTTCTCCAGCTACTTCACTCTCTTTTTCTACTTCTCTTCCTTAAATATTGAAATTGTTGAGTGAGTGCTCCAAATAGGTCAAACTGGCTCTCTATATATAGCCTTTCTTCTGGGTTGAATTTCCCTAATGTAGGCCAACTTCATGGGGACAGGGTCGACTTGGTGTGGAGGTGACAAGTAACTTTTTTTACTCAATTATTTTTTATTTAGAAAAACTTCACCCAAGCATGAAACCCATGCTTTAATAATTCATTTTATTTAATAATAAAATTTCCTTTTGACAAGTACAATTATGAAGACTAATACTAGTTACATTCTTAAAAACGTGCATCACTCGCTTTGGATTAATTACTATTTCCAACATGTTTTGTTTTCTTGTTCTAAGTTCAGTTCACATCCTCAAGTTGTGTTAGATATATATATTTATTATGTGTGTTTTTCTTGCAGGTGTATACACTACCACCATTGGTGATGCTGAAAAAAAGGTGACCAGTACAGGAAATGTGGCTTCTACAAATGTCTTATTTAAGAGGTTGCAGAAATCCGGGAAGCATGCCTAGTTGTGGTTGATGGCTCAGAACAAAAAATAGAATAATTAACCAAAGAATTCAAAGCATAAAAAAAGAATAAAGTGGGAAAAGACGGTGGTAATGATGCAAATGAATATGCAGTGAAGCCAAAAGGGGGGAAACTTAAGGGAGATGACAAGAAATATCATGTTTAAAGTGTGTTTTCAATGTTCAAGTGTTTCTTTTAACACCTAGTCAAGGATTACAATTCCAAACATATTATATTTCATTTTTTTGCCTGTATTTTGAAGGTGTAATTTTTTTTTATGGTAGACTAGTATCTTTGATACAAGCAATAATCTATTTCTCATGAAGGTGTATTGGATCAAGAGATATATGAAGGTTGTGTTGTTGTGTATCATCTTGACATGGCAAAAAAATATTTCAACGGTGTCCAATGACATGTTTGCCATTGAATGGTCAATTTCTAAAAGCTCTCAGAACTCGTCTCTTTGGTGCCTAAAAGCCTCTCGGATATAATTCATATTTTGTTTATTTTTTAACTGTTACATGGAATTGATCATATTGTAGCTTCCACCTTGATTATGTTGATATGTTTGTGAGTTAGAGGCAAATGTGTGTTTTTTTGTACTTAAAATACATGGGAAACCACTTATTCTAATTTCTCTCAAATTACATATTTATTTCTTCTCATTTTCCCTAAAATCGTTATCATTTTCTGCTAGTATTTTCTGCAAGCCCAAAACTTCAACATATGTTACAACATCAAGTAAGTTGGAAAAATAGGCTTGTAGATGCCTTTTGCAATTTTGGTTGTAACAAATTTTTCTTCGAAGTGGATGAATTTTCCAATTGTGGTTTTAAAAAATTCTTCTTCAGAGTGGTTCTTTCTATTAACCTTTTAAAATCATCCTTAATTTTTTGCATTGGATACTATCTTTAATAGTCTTCACTCTTTCGTATTTCTTTGACTGCGTATTATTTTCACCTCTAGTTGTCATTGTGCATTGGAAACACATCTCTGGACATGGACTTTAGATTTCTAGATTGGATCTTATCTACATTGTATGGTTGCATCTTCAAGCATTTTTTTCACTTTTGGATTTCACTACACATGGAACACTTTTCGGGACATGATCTTTAATTCTTTGGATCATATCTTGGTTGTGTGGAAAGGTTACATCCTCAATATGGGTTTTCGAGCAAGACGAGGACTTCAATTTTTCGCTTTTTCAAGTGAGCATGCCACTTATGGATTGCATCTATTTATAATCAGTGAATATGTCAGAATGTCTTCCTCGCCCATTTATTGCACCAAAAACACCATAGAGGTGTTTTCTTGCACTCACGAGGGTCGTCTTCTAAAATTCAACACATATGTGAGAATGTGTTGATGATGTTTGACCCACCAACATTCATGAGATCTTCCTAATATGAAGTCCCAATTAGACCTCACATCGTTTGGTGTAGGAGCCCTATACGGAACTATGGCCTGGTTGCCGATGCAGTGAGTGTTAATGATATTTTGTGGCTGCAAATACACATAGAGTGATGTATGGTGACTTTGGTAAGGGCAAGTGTGTGACCCTGTGGAAATTCAAGTGTGATCCATGAAGGTTACAACACAGGAATGGAATCTAAGTGATCCCCTTAGAAGCCTGTAATAGTACACTTCTTGAAAGGAACACACGAGCATAAATGACATCACAAGATAATATGTGAAATAGTTCAAAAGTTAATAGTGATTAAATAATACAACAACACATATTCAAAAATATTCGTACCAATGCGAACGAAATAGTTGATAAGCATAAACATATGTTAAATAACATACATTGAAAATAAAACAAGAATAATCCTGCTATATTCACAACATATGCATGAAAGCATGTAAGCTCTGAGCTTTTATTAAAGTGAAAGTTCCAATCATACATACACCATTGATGAACCACTAGCCCCAATAGTGTAATGTGTAGTCAACATCACCTCCTCCTCTAAAGAAATATACTCCCTCTATGCTACGGAGAAGCAAAGGCCCCTCACAAAACTCCAAAAATCCATTCTAATCCTAAACCTAGACAAAATATTGGCTCCCAAAAGCAATTTACATGATTTATGAGGATGTATTTATAACAAAAGGGGTGAATCCTCACATTCCCTTTTATGCATCTTTGACTCCCCTCATGACTCTTCAAATTATTTACAAATAACTATTCAATTACACTACATCCCGACTATTCACATTCCATAATGGACATTTGGAATTTCACTTACAAATTATTTACAAAAGAATATTAAATTTTACACTCATACCCATATAAGAAAAAATAGGTTAGAGACAACTTGATATCCTAACAAGACAAAACACTATTATGCTTGAGTTTAGGGAAACTCTAGCTCAAAAGCTTCCACTTGATGTTTTTTGGTCACGTATCGGTGCCAATCTTGGTACTGTGCAACGACATCCCAAAAATGTGCGATGGTGTCTAGATGGAAGCAGACTCTAACCTCCATGAAGTCTGGGTACAATGATTTGGAACTAGTTTGAACTTCCTTCTGGAGCATGAGCAACATTTTTCTCACTTGGACAGGACCATCGATTTAATTCTGTATTTTTTTCTATTTAGCTCCAAATATTCCTAAGTGGAAATCTGTCTAAGCTGCTCCAAGTATTATTTGATCTCCTTCCTGACCTATTTCCTGGGTTTGGCTTCGGTGAGAAATAAAACTGATGGAATCCTGTGTTTATTCACCAAGAAATTTAGATTTTTGTATAACCATACATACAAGGCCTAAATGCTACCAATGAGCGAGGAAAATATTTTTTTTTGGATCAACATTTGGACTCTTGCTTTCTCCAGTTATTTTTGTTGCTTAATTTTGTTTCCCAAGTCAAGTGGTGCCCCTTTGTATTGCATTGACCATTCATGCATGACAGTGATGTCAACTTGTACATTCCTGAGAGTTTTAACAAAGTATTTTCACTTCTATTGCAAGCTATGAAAGTGGAAAATAGCTGTATATATGGTAACAATCTCCTCATAGAGGTTCTGCATGGTCTCTCCAAGTGTCGATACTTCACCAAGTATCACTGCTCTCATTTCCTCCAAGTACACCTATTCAGAAGTTGTGTTCTGAATTGTTGTGCGGAGATATTCTACCTATTGCCTGACAGCTTGTAATTTTTGTTCCAATTTCTTATTCTTGTCCATCAAATACTGAGTGTTTTACCTTGATACACTTGAAAATCTTGAAAGTTTGCAACAAGAAATAGTGAAATTGGCATCCGGAAACAACATCCTTGATCCTAGTGAAAATTAAGCACTACATTAGGTGGAACCCACACAGGCTATTTTTAGGTGTATGTCTATTTTTAGAATGTTGAGCAAAGTCTATTTATAGCGGAAGTCTATTTATTGATGGTTGAGAAAATTATATTTATGGATGGTCTTCTATTTTTGGAATCCATGTGCGAAGTCTATTCATGGATTTCATGTATAAAAATAGAATGCATGTCGATTATTATTATCTCTCAATAATAATTAGACAATAAATAATAATCTATTCTCTTGAAGCACTTGGTATCAGTTAACTGATGTGGCAAACAATTTGACTGAAGGAATTTCGATTTCTAAGTTTTGTTGGTAGGACATGCAAGTGGAATTCATTGTAACTGAGTGATACAAAGTTGTAACAGAGTTTGATGTGTAGTTATGTGAGTTGTAAAGTAGTTTAACTCAGTTGTGCTAGTTGTAACTAGTTTTAACTAAAGATACACTAGTGAGAGATCAGTGAATTAAATATTAAATTAATTCACATGGAGTGAACTCACATGAAATTGAAGATTTACTATTGTTAGCTACATGCATGTCAGATCCAGTGGAGACCCAGTTGAGAGATAGGTGAAAGGGATAGTTTGACTATCTGTTGTGACATTAGTGGGTGCACTCATGAAACCACACACACATTGGATATGTCTATGAGTATTTCACAGTCAAGGCAGGCTAGAATTAATCATTAAGAGGTTCTTTCCCATCAGGGATTGCGCAATGGAGGCAGGTTGTCAGGAGGCTGTAAATTGGTGCATGAATATGCCAATTTTTGTATGATAGTGTGAGACGATTGTATATTGTATTGAGAGCTCTTGGATTAGAGTTTTGTATGAGATTGCTTCATGATCCGTGATATATACATAATATATGATAGTGGGGTTTTTAGCTTTATGTTTTCCCGGTAAAAACATATGTGTTATGTGTGATTGATCTTTCTTCATGTGTTTGCAATTGGCGATTAAATTTCCGCAAAGATTTTATTATAATGATTCTGTATTTAACAGTGGCATATAATTGTTAGATCAGAAGAACCAGGAAATACATAATTGTATTAAAATTTCTAGATGGTATCAAAACAAAGAAGATTGCAATTATTGAAGCAGTAACTAAGTTTGTTGGTGGAAAAAATTCGAATTTGCTGCAAGAATTTCTTGGTGCGACAATTGAGTAAATATTGAAATGGATTTCAATGGTTTGCGGTTAGAGTATGCACTCGAGGGTAGCTCAAACTACATTGCATGGAAGGACATGATGGAGGTGGTGCTTGAAGATAATGGCTTGAGGGAATTCATCAACAGTGATGTTCCTAAGCCCACTTCGACGTACTGCATTACTAGATGCATGGCAAAAGAAAGTAGCAAGGGTGAGGAGGATTCTGTTGGAAGGTGTACAAGATCATATTGTCTCAATAATTCATGGGAAATACACCCCATATGCTATATGTAAGGCTTTAACGAATCTTTTCAAAAGCAGTAGCAACCATAGGAAACTGATGTTGAAGGATAAACTCAAAAATATCAAGATGGAAAAGAATGACACTATTCTGGTATACTTAACAAAGTTTGTCCAATGCAAGGATGAGATTGGGAGTGTATGAGTAAGTGTTGTTGATGATGATTTTGTGATTTTGGCTTTCTTGGGACTTCCTAAGAGTTGGCACAGTTATGAAGACTCTATCAACGGACGGGAAAAACTGCAGGATTGGGAATGACTGTGGTCAGATCTAGTGCAGGAGGAGTTTAGGCGGAACACCAGAGATGGCTCTTCACCAAAGCATGATGATGAAGAGGATTGTGGTTTGGCGGCCAAGGTGAAGAAAGGGAAGGGGAAGAAATTCCATTCTAAATATGAGGTCGGTGAAGATGGAAACGAGCACAACATGTCCAAAGTGAAGTGTTTTCACTGTCACGAGTATGGACATATCACCACAAATTATCCACATAAGAAGAAAAAAAAGATGGTTGCTGGAGCTGTAGCTGGTGAGGCTCTTGCCTTGCAATTTGAGCTTGACTTATCATTAATTGCATGCATGGTGTCAAGTGCATTGGGATCGGGGTGCTACTTGGATAGTGGTGCTTCCTTTCACATGACGGGAGATAAGAAACTTTTCAGTGACTTTGAGGAGAAAGATCTCCAGATGCATATTGAGTTGGGTGGCGATGGACGATATAGTGAAATTGGAATTGGTACCATTACCTTTCAGAGGGTTTTAGGTAAACTCTTTCATTTAAAATATGTTGTGCATGTTCTAGGTTTGAAGAAAAATTTAGTTTCAGTCGCAATATTAGAGGATAGAGGCTATGATGTTGTCTTTAGTGAAGGAAAAGTTTTCCCACTACACAAAGTAATAGGGCAAGCCAAGAAGGTTGGGATTTGAGTGAATAATATCTACAAAATTGATGTAGATGATATTTCTACAGAGCTTCCTACCATTGGGAAGTGTGATAAAGCCATGCAATTGACACTTCAGAGGGAGCAAGATTTGCATGCAGGTAAGAGTGAACCTCGGGATGTGGAGAAGGCACAAGATGAGGATCATGGAGTGGGAGAAACCACTCATGCAGAGACATTTTGTGTCATATGGGTAGAGGGAGTGCATGCAACTATACCACCAAGTGAGAGGTGGGGCGACATGCATGAATAATCCCAAGAAGAAGTTTTGGGTAGGTTTCATTGAGATGGTGTGGATATCATGAATTTAACCTAGCTATGAGGAGCCCATAGAGTAGCAGTAGTAGGATTAGTTGGATTGATGCAGTCAGATGTCTTGAGGAAATGAAATTAAAGTGACAGTGTCAGATATTGCAGCATGGATCAGAGTTGAAAGCAAGTGTAGAGTGCATGGATGCAGAGGTCATCAATGTAGTGGTTCTTGAAGACATGTGCAGTTGGTACCAATAGAAGTCAGAAGAATTTGATGACAGATGCATTATACTGATTCAGTTGTTTGGAGGCTATTCAGTTTCAGAAGTGTTGCATGTGTGAGAAACACTAGATAATTGTTGCATGCAAAGGTTGCAGGGAAAATGCATGGAGTTGCATGGCACATGCAAAGACATTCCATTCTTGTTGAGATGGAGTGTTGAAAGTTTGCAACAAGAAACAGTGAAATTGGCATCCATAAACAACATCCTTGATGCTAGTGAAAACTAAGCACCTACACTAGGTAGGGCCCACACAGGCTATTTTTAGGTGTATGTATATTTTTAGAATGCTGAGCAAAGTCTATTTATAGTGGGAGTCTATTTATAGATGGTTGAGCAAATTATATTTATGGATGGGTGTCTATTTTTGGAATGCATGTGCGAATTCTGTTCGTGGATTTCATGTCTAAAAATAGAATGCATGTCGATTATTATAATCTCTTAATAATAATTATACAATAAATAATAATATATTCTCTTAAAGCACTTGATTTCAGTTAACTAATGTGGCAAACCAGCTGACTGAAGGAATTTCGATTTCTAAGGTTGGTTGGTGGGACATGCAAGTGGACTTTGTTGTAATTGAGTGATACAAAGTTGCAACATAGTTGGATGTGTAGTTATGTGAGTTGTAAAGTAGTTTAACTCAGTTGTGCTAGTTGTAACTAAAGATACACTAGTGAGAGATCGGTGAATTAAATATTAAATTAATTCACATGAAGTGATCTCACATGCAATTGAATATTTACTACTGTTAACTACATGCATGTCAGATCCAGTGGAGAGCCAGTTGAGAGATAGGTGAAAGGGATAGTTTGACTATCTGTTGTGACATTAGTGGGTGCACTCATGCAACCACACACACATTGGAGATGCCTATGAGTATTGCGCAGTCAAGGTAGTCTAGAATTAATCATTCAAAGGTTCTTGACCATCAGGGATTGCGCAACTGAGGCAGGCTGTCAAGAGGCAGTAAATTGGTGCATGAATATGCCAATTTTTGTATGACAGTGTGAGAAGATTGTATATTGTTTCATGACCCATGATATATATATAATATATGATAGTGGGGTTTTTAGCTTTATGCTTTCCCGATAAAAACATATGTGTTATGTGTGATTGATCTTTCTTCATGTGTTTGCAATTGGCGATTAAATTTCCAGAAATATTTTAGTAGAAGGATTATGTATTTAAAAGTGGCATATAATTGTTATATCAGGAGAATCCTGGCAATACATAATTGTATTAAAATTTCTACAGCAAAGGCCAAGTGGCTGTGGAAATGGAATTTGGATTCTTCATGGTGTTCGCTACTAATGAATGCAAGCGATGCGAATTCATAAGGAAAATGATTATTACGCGCTTGTATAATCTTCCTCTGAAGTTCATCATATGAATAATTGTATGTTTCCATAACTGGATCATCATCAAGAGAAATAACTCCCTCTTCCTTGCTTGGAGCTAGCTCTATTTCTTGAGGTGGTGGAGACTTAACGATGACCTGTTGTGCACTCAACATCAGGTTGACATCTTGATTTTTTGGCTATGGTTCCTCCTTCATGTTCACAATCTCTATCAATTCTTCAATTTGTTGAGAAATATCATGGTCTTGCATCTGTCCACTCTCCTCCTTTAATGTTGGTTGGTTCTTTTATTACTCTTCATATTGCTTCTACATTGTTTCTTCTACTATTGCACCTCACCTTTATTATTTTTCCTACTTGTTCTTCACTTCTTGTTATTGCTTCTGCTTCTCTTCCTCCACTCTCCTCCACTACTCTTCTATCTTCCTTCATTCTACTCTCTGCATGATTTTTTTCCTCTTTTCCTCTTTTGCTAAAGCGACTTTCATAATAGTTGGACATGATTTCATATTTCAGCTTTTTTCTCCCCTTGGACTATAAGCAACCTTTCTCTTTCCCTTATCCTACGTAGGGTTTATCCCTTCTTCTGGAACTTCTTCAGAAGTTTCTTCCTTATGTGGAGTCATCCGTGAATTTCTTGCTAAACTAACAAGATTGTGGGATATAGAGGCATTATAGAAATTCTTCCATATATCCTCCTCTAACCAATGGAATGTCTTGTTGAGCCACTCAAAATGGATTCTCGCATAGTGGTCTTTGCAAATACCACAGGGATCATACAGATTAAGTCCTTGATCCGTATTTATCCAAGAATGCAACAGAATACACGAATAACCACAAATACAAATATGCAATGGAAATAACACTTCATTTCATTAATATCAAAGAACTGAAATTTGTTTACAGACAAAATGGAAATAAACTAGCTAGGGCGCTAGTAGCTTATCTCTGAGAAGAGATATGGTAGCTACAGGCCTTTGAACTCTCTGTTACAATGAGGCTTGAGGGCCTATACATTATTGAGAAGAAATGGAAAACCCTAAACATCCAAAAACCTAACCTTAGGAGATGAACTGCCAGAATATGGGATCCATCGGGGTAAATTGGTACATCAATCTCCTGGGGTCGTAACTTTGGAAAACTATCTCCATTTGACGCACATGATAGATCATTAGAAATATCTATCGAAGGACTACAAATGTTGACAACGAATATCAATTCAAGAATGTATTTATATTATCAGGAGGTTTGATGCCCAAAAAATGTCGTTTAGGGCCTCAAAATGGCCCAGAACTTCAAGACTCGAAAAACTGCCAAAAAATAGTAAATTGTGCTACAATTAAGGAAACTGAAAAACCAAAAGAAATAGTGGTGGGGGTCCAAGTGGAATAGGCAGGTGCCCACCAATATCCACCTGATTATTCCTCCCCCCTAAGGAAGAAATGGTCCCCATCGTGTTGAGTTCCTCTATGAGATGAGGAAACTTCTCCGGAACATGGTCCATGGTGAGCCACTTTCCCTAGTGAAGGAGTTGGCCTGCTTTGAAAAATCGTTATAGCTAGATCCTCTGCTAGCGAGTGTTCTTGATATTTGTGTCCAGCAAGGCACTTCTTCTGCAAATGTAGCCAAAATTTGTTGCCCACCTACAAGTTGTGTTGTACCCGATGCTTATCATGTCGCTGCTTGTACTTAGCATTGGATCTATCCAATATGTCATGAACCTGTTGGCGAATGTGTTGAATGCGCTCAATGAATTTGTTCACCTTAGCAACTTCAAACTGGATATGAGCCGAATCAGCTTGAGTAGCTACAAATGGCACGACTACGTCAATGGGACATAGTTGCTGGAATCCCAAGCCCACCTGAAAGGGGATATGGTCGGTTGAGCTCTGGAGGGCCCGGTTATAGCTATGCTATACATAGGGGAGGCTCTCATCCCATGTGCGTGGATGCTTTGATTTTTACATGTGCAGAATTTTTACAATCATCCCGTTGACGACCTCTATATGGCCATCATTTTGGGGATGGAAATATGTGGACTTTGCGAGCTTAGTGTCCAACAATGACCAGAGGCTACACAAAAATGTACTAAGGAATATGCTATCTCAATCTGAGATGATAGAATGTGGGATCCAAAAGTGTACCCACACTTGTTCAAAGAATATTTTAGCAGTGGCTTTTGTTGTGATATTCTTCTTGCAGGCTGCCATAATGGCCATCTTCGAGAATCTGTCGACGACCATGAAAACACAGTTGTTTCCATGCTTCGTAGAAGGAAGGCCTGACATGTAATCCATGGATATGGATTCCAAAGGTTGACTAGGGGTAGGAAACAGAGTATAGAGGCCTTGCTTCTTGATGGTCAGTTTGGAAATGGCGCAGGCAATGCAATATCTGATGCACTTCCCGACATCTTGTCGAAGGTTTGTCCAATAGAAATACTTTTGCAGTGCAGCCACTATTTTCTCGACCTTGAAATTCCCATGGACCTGAATATAGTGCGCTTCCCAAATCATCTTGGCACACTCGCTTGAAGGAACAAAAAGGTGTCCCAGGTGACATAACAATGCATCCAAGAGATGAAAATTTGGAACTCAGTTACCCTCCAAGGGTGTCTTGTATGTGTGGTTGAATTCTGGATTGCTCTTGTAGAGCAACGACCAATCAAAAGTCTCAGGCCCACAAGAGTTGAGCATGGTGGTTATCGTTATGATTGGTGATCGACTAAGGCAATATACAACATTATTGGTGTTGCCCTGCTTGTACTTGATGTTCAAATGAAACTGTTGCTGATATGTGGAATAGTTTTTATGGCGATCGTTCTACAAATTCCCTTGTGTCTGTATGATTTACAGGGGTCAGTGGTCTATGTGGATTATATTTTCCTTCCCCAAAATGTAATGCTTCTATTGTTAGCAAGCGTGCACAATGGAGTATATCTCTTTGTCATAAGTGGGATACTTTCAGACTGTGTTAGATGGTGTCTCACTGTGATATTCCACTGGATGCCCCTGTTGAGTAAGAACTGCCCCAATAGCATAGTCAGAGGCATATGTCTCGATCTCAAATGGTTGTTGAAAGTATACATTAGGGGAATTTTGAGGTCTAAAATGGGCCTCCTAAGAAAAATGTAGAACCAAAATAAAATTTATGAGAACTAATGGGATTCAAGATGATGATGTCAACCATGGGGGATGATTCACCATTTTTGGAGTAAAAAAGTAAAAAGATTAAAAAATAATAAAATAATAAAACTACTTTTTTCAACTCGTATTTTCAACTTATCTCCCTAAGGGTTTACTCAAATTTTTAGCAGTAGTACTCATTGGATGAAAAATTTAATTCCTCATCCAAGGAGTACCCATGTTTCATACTTTTGATAGACCCTGCTACACGAAAAATGAGAAATACATGAAAAAACCTGATTGCAATCATGTTTTTCATGTATTTCAAATTTTTCATGTAGAAAAGTATATCAAAAATATGCAACATGGGTACTCATTGGATGGGGAATTAAATTTTGCATCCAACGAGTGTTGCTGCTCGAAATTTGAGTAAAAAATTAGGGAGATAAGTTCAAAATACGAGTTGAAAAAGTAGTTTTTTCTTCTTTCCCTCAAAAATTTGATGATGTAATCAAATCTTATTTTATTATTTCCACTATTATTTTATAATTTCCTTAGGAGGCCCATTTTAGACCTCAAAATTCCCCTAATGGTAATTTGAGCACTGGGGCACAACAGAGGTGATGTTTCAATTCTACGAACGCCCTCTGTTGAGATTCTAACCAAAAGAAATTTTATTTCGCTCCTCCCTTGCTGACTTGACTCAAGGGCCAAGTGATATGAGAGAATCCCAACACGAACCTGTGGTAGAAATTAACAAGACCTAGAAATTTGCGAAGCTCTGTTGGAGTGGTTGGGGCTGGCCAATCCCGAATGACTTGGATCTTGGTTGGATCCACAAGCACCCCCCTCTCATCAATAATTTATCCTAGATACTGAACCTGGGTCATGCCAAAATTTCACTCTCTAAATGGCACACAACTTGTGTTTCCGCAGTGTTTGGAGGACCTATCGAATGTGGTGGAGGTGCTCTTCCCATTTCTGGCTGAAGATCAGGATGTTAGCCAAGTACACTACTACAAATGAGTTGGTGAATGGTTACAAGATGTCAGCTATCAGCCTCATGAATTTTGTGGGAGCATTTGTCAACCCAAAAGGCATGACCAGCCATTCGAAAAGGCCCTCCTTAGCTTTGAAGGAAGTCTTCCTCACATTGGACAATTCAATTGGTACTTGGTGATACCTGAACTTCAAGTTGATCTTGTTGAAATATTTCTCCCCTTTGAGTTAGTCAATAAGGTCATCAATCCGTGGGATTGGGTACCTATTCCGGACAATGATCTTGTTCAGCACCTGATAGTCAATACAGAGTCTCCAAGACCCATCCTTCTTCTGCACCAACACGATCAGGCTCCCACAAGGCAATGAACTTGGCTGGATGTGAAATTTTTGCAGCAGGTCCAGAATCTACCTCTTGATTTCATCGTTCTCCAAAACAGAGTGTCGATAGATCGGTCCATTGGATAGCGACACACCTAGGCTCACATTGATAGGGTGCTTGACCTGACAGTGCAGAGGCACCCCTGCGGGTGAGGTGAAGATGTCCTGGTACTCCTCCGCTACCTTGTCCATTTGTTTTTGTCATGCGAAGGAGCCCTTTCTAGAGTTCGTGGCCACAATCTTCTTCTTGCCCTGAGGGCGGATCATCAGGAAGACAAATTTCCCGGTTTTGGAATGATCTTACTGCACTGTTTTGTAGTAAAGAGATATTGGCAGGTAGTGGTACCTCTAGTATCCTGTACAAATTATTTCCCAAAGTAACAATAACAATGCGAGGCCAAGACTCATACGCAACATGTTGCTTCCACAAGTATGGTTGGCCTAATAATACATCACAAACATCAAAAGAAGCAATGTCACGTAATACCTCATCGGTGAAGGGCTTGATGATGTAGGGAAGATGACACTGCTGCAAATGCAAAGATACCTTCCTTGGTGAGGCCACCTAATGGTGTACAACTATGGGTGTGCTATGGTTGGAAAGCCCAACTGCTTCACGACTTCTGCTGAAATGAGGATATTTTGGCTCCCACTATTGACAATGAACTGAAGTGGAGAACCCTTGACGCAGCAACGCCAAAAAGTCAGCTCCAATGGAGGGATGGTCAATGATTACGTGGCTCGGTCAGCATTTCTCTTTGATGACCTTGTTCTTTGCTTCACGTGGTCTTCTCTGATTTTACTTCCTCAGGTTTATTTGTCAATTTCAAAGAAATTGATAAATAAACAATATTCACGACTTTCGCTATTATATAGCCGAACTTATATTGAGCCCCCCCCTTATTTTTAAATATATATTTCTTTTGAATAGGTCTTCGGTTATATCTCTGACTTTGTATTAATAAACCAACATTTTATAAACAAATGACTTTATAATAACCCGTGGCTCTGGGTCCCGCCTATGTACCGACGGTCCAATCAAAAGTGCGTCGTACTTGGTTTATCAACCGGGCTCTTTTATTAAACTTCGCACATCTTCGTGAAGCGTCCGCCGTCCAATGGTGACACTCCAGATCGACGGCCTGTACGCATATCGCGCGGCGTCTTGGTCCGAGGGTTAACATGCGATGGCGCGTTTTAGCGAGCGGTTTTGAAACGGGTCCCTTGCCACGTGTCGATTCCTGTATGGAATCACTCCAATTCATAAAATACCACCTCCGCACCAAAAGCGGAGCGAAATGGGGCAGTCCACTTTTGTAAATCAGCCGCGGTTTTGCTACAGTGTCTTACCAAGGTTACTGGTAGGTTGCGTTATTCTTCGTCTGCCTTACTGAGGTCTTCGACTCGGGTTAGGAATGATAATTATCAATAAACAAATGTATTTCTTTTGTAAACAAAGCGAAACTTATGTTATCATAAGAAAGAGGTAAATGGCCACGATTTCCCGCAAAGATCTCACCTGCGTCAGGATAATTTCACCGGGTTATCCAACGATTCACAGGAATTCAAGACAGGGAACGGAATTCCTAATACATAATTGCCTCATAATCAAACGAATCTTCACACAATTAACATTTCAAGACAATTAGACAACCAAAAAGACTGAGATTCATTCAATTGGAAGCAATCGGCAATGAACAAATTTTTATTACGGAATCTTTGCTCTCTCCTCCTTTCTCCATCCGGAGGATATAATTATATAAATTACAGAGTGACTCTTCGGTTCCTCAGTGAGGACTGTTTTGGAAAATCAACAGTCTAATTACAATAATTCAATTAACTGAAATATGACAGCTAGACAAACTGAGCTATTCGACTTCCTATGACTCTAATCAATCTAAATAATACAATCAACTAAGGTATTGACACCTAGCTGTTACGATTCAGATGTTTCAAACCCTACTAGCCACAACATGTGGAAAAAACTTCCTACATCGCTGGCTAGGGTCTAATGTCCCTACATCAGACTCCCGAGGGCAATCTTCTTCATGGGCTCTGGTCCATGAGCTCGTCCATTGATATGCCTATCTTTTGCAACATTTCTTCAGTCATCCAAGTGGCATCTTCTTATGGCTTGTCCCTCCATTTGATCAAGTACTGAAAGTACTCTCGTCCTCTGGTCCTTCTGAACACTCTCTTGTCCAATATCTTCTCGGGTTGCAATGGCTGTGCTGGAGGTAGCTGCCCTTTCCACTCAATCTGTTCCTTGTCTGCTGATCTTGCTTCTGCACCATCATCTTCATACTTGTACAAATCTGCAACATTAAAAATGGGAGATATTCAAACATCAGGAGGTAATTCAATCTCATAAGCATTTGCAGAAAAATTCCTAAGTATCTTGCATGGCCCAATCTTTTTGAACTTCAATTTGTTATACTTCTTCTTTGGGAATCTCTCCTTTCTCAAGTGTTCCAAAACAAAGTCTCCTACTTCAAATTGGACTTCCTTTCTGCTCAAGTCTTCTATGTTTTTATATTTGATGCTGCTGCCTTGTAATTGCTGTTTCACTTGTTCATGTATGGCCTTGATCTCTGAAGCAAATTCCTCACCATATGCACTCCTTAGCTCTGCTCTTCCCAGATTTCTTAATTATGATATTCCTCTGGGATGCATTCCATAAACAATATGAAATGGAATCTGCCCTGTGCTCCTGTTTGGTGAGTCATTATATTCATATTCTGCCTGGGGAAAAATATGATCCCACTGCTTGGGATGCTCTCCTGCAAGACTTTTCAATAAATTTCCCAGACTCCTATTCACTACCTCAGTTTGGCCATTAGTCTGGGGGTGATAAGCTGAGCTGAAACTCAATTTGGTGCCAAGTGTCCTCCAAAAGTGCCCCACAAATCTAGTGTCTCTGTCCGAAACAATGCTCCTGGGTAACCCATGCAATCTAACAACTTCTTTGAAAAACAAGCTAGCAACATGGGTGGCATCACTAGTTTTATAACATGGAATAAAATGTGCCATTTTGGAGAATCTGTCCACCACAACAAAGACTGCATCATTCCCTCTCTGAGTCTTGGGAAATCCTAGAACAAAATCCATACTCACCATGTCCCAAGGCCTGTCTAGAATAGGCAAGGGAGTGTACAATCCTGCATTCCGTCTCCTTCCTTTAGCATACTGACAGATTTTGCAATTCTTCACAAACTTGTCTACTTCTGCTCTCATCTTGGGCCAGAAATAAAAGTGACTCAGCTGCTCATAACTCTTATCAGTACCAAAGTGTCCATCAAGTCCACCACTATTCTTCTCTTTGATCAAATTTTCTCTCATGGAACATTTTGGTACACACAGTTGGTTCTTTCTGAATAACAAGTCTTCCTGCAGAAAATAATCCAGCCACTGGCTTCTGTCTGTTAAAACAGGGTTACTACATGCCTCGAATGCATATTTAAAATTAGGATTTGTTTTATACAATTCTTTGATAAAATCAAATTCTGCAACCTCAAAATTATTTTCTTGAACAAGCAAGTGTCTCCTACTCAAAGCATCAACTACTTTGTTGGCTTGGCCACTTATATGTTTCAAAACAAAATTAAAACCTTGGAGATACTCAACCCATTTAGCATGCTTATGTTTCAACTTGGGCTGTTGTACAATATACTACAAAGCATGATTGTCAGAATATAACACAAATTCCCTGGACATCAAATAATGTTTCCACTTCTTCAGTGCCTGAACAATTGCATAGAATTCCTTCTCATAAGAGGAATACTTTCTTCTGGTATCATTCAAATTTTCACTGAAATAGGCTACAGGCCTATCATCCTGACTCAACACAGCTCCAATGGCCTCTCCACTGGCATCACATTTTACTTGAAATGGTTTAGTAAAATCAGGCAGCATCAAAACAGGCTTCTCTGTTATCTTTTGCTTAAATAGTTTAAAACTTCTTTCTGCTTCAGCGGTCCACTTAAATGGCTGTTTGCTTTTCTTTATGGTCTCAATTATGGGTGCATTAATCTTACTGAAGTTTCTTATGAAATTTCTGTAAAAACTAGCAAGTCCATGGAAACTTCTTACCTCAAAAATACTCCTGGGTGAAGGCCACTCCACAATTGCCTTAACCTTTTCTGGGTCCATCTTCAATCCTACTGCAGAAACAACAAAACCCAAATACACCAACTCTTCCTTCATGAATGAGCATTTCTTCAAATTTATCAGCATTTTCTCTTGGTGCAGCTTCTTCAAGACATCATTAAGATGCCTTAAATGTTATTCTTTAGTTCTGCTGAAAACTAGTATATCATCTAAATATACTATCACAAATTTCCCAATAAATTCTTTCAACACTTCATTCATAAGTCTCATAAAAGTGCTTGTTGCATTTGACAACCCAAAAGGCATTACCATCCATTCATACAGTCCTTCATTTGTTTTAAAGGCAGTCTTCCATTCATCACCCTCTCTTATTCTAATATGATGGTATCCACTCTTCAAATCTATCTTTGAGAAATACTTAGCACCACTCAAACAGTCCATTAAGTTCTAAATTCTGGGCAAAGGGAATCTGTACCTGATTGTGATCTTATTAATTGCTCTAGAATCAGTACACATTCTCCAGCCTCCATCTTTCTTTGGGCTCAAAACTGCTGGTACTGCACATGGACTCAGACTTTCTCTGATCAGTCCCTTGTCCACCAACTCCTGTACTTGTTTCCTGATTTCCTCATTTTCCTTGGGAGTCATTCTGTAGGCTGCCTTATTTGGCAGACTTGAACCAGGGATGAAATCTATCTGATGGTTGATCTTTCTCACAGGTGGCAGCTCATCAGGCAAATCATCCACAGCAATGTCACAGTAATTGTCTAACATCTCTCGTATCTCTACTGGTAAATCAGAAATATTTGTAGAAGTAAGAACTACTTTAGGCTTGCAAACTAAAGCAAAGCTTACCTCTTCTTCTTCTATCTTCTGCAGATATTGTTTCCCACTCAGCAACAAGGTCTTTGGATCAATCACTCTTCTGGATGGCTCTCCTTCTTCCATGGGTATCAAGGTATGATGCACCCCATCTTTGAAGAACTTGTAAGTGTTCTTCTTGCCATCATGCATTGTTGCTCTGTCAAACTGCCAAGGTCTACCCAGCAGTATATGGCACACATCCATGGGCATTACAGCACACAGGACCTTATCTTTGTATTTTCCCATTTGCAGCTCTATCTCACACTATTCTTTCACAACCAGCTAGTGCCCTTTATGCAGCCAGGACACCCTGTAGGGAGTTGGATGCTCCCTTGTCTTCAGCTTCAAATTTTCTATTACCTCAGTGGAAACCAGATTGTCTGTGCTGCCACTATCAATGACTAGTTGGCAGCATTTCCCTTGGACTTTGCATATGCTCCTAAACAGAGTCTTCCTTTGTGCAGGCTCAGTGACCTCTTTAGCTTGCTTTAACAGAACCTTATTCACCACCAAGGATTCTCCTCTTTCTGGAAGAATGTCTTCTTCAATTTCTACCTCCTTTTCATCCTGGGAAACAACAACATTCCTTGGGCCAGCACGCACATTCTCTGGACATTCATAGTGCTTGTGTCCCACTTCCTGACATCTATAGCACCTCAATTCTCTACCTCTGCCTCTGTCTCTGCCTCCTCTTTTTTTTCCTCTGTAATAACCCCTTCCGCCCCTTGCATCATCCTCTGTAGATGCATTCTGAGGTGAGCTACTATTAGCTCCATCCTTGGGTGTAGCAGGCTTTCCTCTACCACCCTGACTTCCCTTCCCACGGAAAGTACCCCTCTTCTTGGCAGACTGTTTCCTCAAGAGTTTCTCCTCTGCTTTCAAGGCCATCTGATAGGCCTCTTCCACTGTATTAGGAGACAGAAGACCAATCTCATCTTTGATCTCCAGTCTGAGACCATTTACATATCTTTCAGTCTTCTCTAGTGTGTATTGGAATTGCCCAAATCTTATGATCACTCTGTAGAATTCCTCTGTGTATTCCTTTACTGTCAGCAACCTCTGTCTCAGGTTCTGCATTTGTTTATAAAATTTCAACTGGTAGTCACTAGGCAAGAATTTACCTTTTAATTTAGCCATCATTCTAGTCCAGCTCTTGATAGGTTTCTTGCAAACTCTCCTCCTTTCCGCCTGTACTCCATCCCACCAAAGTGCAGCATGTCCTTTCAGCTTTTTCACTGCAAACTTGACCTTCTTGTATTCGCTTATCTCTTCATAATCAAAGCACTTGTTCAATTCATTTATCCAATCCACCAGTTCCTCTGGATTCAGTCCCCCTGAATAACTCGACACTTCAATTCTGGGCTTAACTGCAGACCCCAGAACAGTCCTAAGGAGCCTCACGTCAGGAGGAATTTCCACATTTCCTTCTGCTTCTTCTACCTCAGGTTCACTGGTGTCTTCAGGATCTCTGGTCTGTCTTCGCTCCACGGCATCCATCCTAGCCTCGACCCTCTGCAACATCTCCAACACCTCTGCGTTGGCTACAGGTCTTCTTCTGCCAGCACCTCTTCCAACTCGGACTGCCATGTCAGCAAACAACTTCAGACAACGGCTTTGATACCACAATTGACGCAGCAATGCCAAAAATTCAGCTCGGTCAGCATTTCTCTTTGACGACCCCGTTCTTTGCTTCACGTGGTCTTCTCTGATTTTACTTCCTCGAGTTTATTTGTCAATTTCAGAGAAATTGATAAATAAACAATATTCACGAATTTCGCTATTACATAGCCGAACTTATATTGAGCCTCCCCTCCTTTTTGAATATATATTTCTTTTGAATAGGTCTTTAGTTATATCTCTGACTTTGTATTAATAAACCAACATTTTATAAACAAATGACTTTATAATAACCGGTGGCTCTGGGTCCCACCTATGTACCGATGGTCCAATCAAAAGCGCGTCGTACTTGGTTTATCAACCGGGCTCTTTTATTAAACTTCGTACATCTTCGTGAAGCATCTGCCGTCCGATGGTGACACTCGAGATCGACGGCCTGTACGCATATCACGCGGCGTCTTGGTCTGAGGGTTAACGTGCGATGGCGTGTTTTAGCGAGCGGTTTTGAAACGGGTCCCTTGCCACGTGTCGATTCCTGCATGGAATCGCTCCAATTCAGAAAATACCACCTCCGCACCAAAAGCGGTGCGAAATGGGGCAATCCACTTTTGTAAATCAGTCGCGGTTTTGCTACAGTGTCTTACCAAGGTTACTGGTCGGTTGCATTATTCTTCGTCCGCCTTACTGAGGTCTTTGACTCGGGTTAGGAATTATAATTATCAATAAACAAATGTATTTCTTTTGTAAACAAAGCAAAACTTCTGTTATAATAAGAAAGAGGTAAATGGCCACGATTTCCCGCAGAGACCTTGCCTGCGTCAGGATAATTTCACCGGGTTATCCAACGATTCACAGGAATTCAAGACAGGGAACAGAATTCCTAATACACAATTGCCTCATAATCAAACGAATCTTCAAACAATTAACATTTCAAGACAATTAGACAACCAACAGGACTGAGATTCATTTAATTGGAAGCGATCGGCAATGCACAAAGTTTTATTGCAGAATCTCTGCTCTCTCCTCCTTTCTCCATCTGGAGGATATAATTATATACATTACAGAGTGAATCTTCGGTTCCTCAGTGAGGACCGTTTTGGAAAATCAACAGTCTAATTACAATAATTCAATTAACTGAAATATGACAGCTAGAAAAACTAAGTTATTCGACTTCCTATGACTCTAATTAATCTAAATAATACAATCAGCTAAGGTATTGACACCTAGCTGTTACGATTCAGATTTTTCAAACCCTACTAGCCACAACATGTGGACAAAACTTCCTACATTGCTGGCTAGGGTCTAATGCCCTTGCATCAACCCTTTACCCACATCTGCGAGTGGAAGAGATGTTCCTCCTCCTTTGGATCTTCCGATTCTTCCTTTTGGATCTTCATGGTGGCAACGGTGGCATTGGGCTCTGCATCAATAATTTTCTTCCCTCTGTCATTCCCCTTCTTGGGTTTTGTTTCAATGTCGGAGCATGCATCTGATTTAGAAGCATTCATCTCGGCCACCAATGACTAATTGGCCCGACACTCACTTTTGTTATGATTGGAGCTCTTATGGAACTCACACCACTTTCCCATGTCCTTCTTTGGCTTTGCGTTGTTGTTATTTTCTTGCAGATTTGGGAGGTTTTCTTGGGCCACCATGCCTTGGATTTGTCCTTTTTTCTGTGGTTTGGGGCACCTTTCGCTTTCTTTTGATTCACAGATCCAAAGTATCGCTTCTTCTATTTGAATTTCTTCTCAATCTTGCAAGCATATCAATATGTCATAACAAGTGAGGAGATGTCGAGGAAATATATTTCCTCCTAAAAGTATATGTGCAGAAAATTGCAGTACTTCGGCACCAAATGTTTCTTTGAATATTTGATACCCAACTTTGTGTGTAGTGTTTTGATGCAGCAACAAGTGAAAGGCAATCCAATGGATAGATGGTCAACTGTAGCGTGGACTCTGTCAACGGTTCCCTTAGTTTACCCCCATGGATCTTTGTTTTCTCCGTGGTTTTATTTATCAATTTTGAAGAAATTGATAAATAAATACAATTGGAAGCTTGGTATGTTTATTTTACTCTTGGCTTATGTATATATTACCTCTCGAGCTTTATGTTATGTCACCAACCTTATACAATAATCCTCAAAACTTATATTAATACTCCACCCTTTATAACCTTATAAAAATACACCCCACCCATTCAAATAAACGCTTACCATCACCTTTGGCAATTAATTATTTACCCGTCCTTATATTAATGGTCCAGCGCTTATTAACATATAACTTTATAATCGCTCGTGGCCCTGGGTCCCACTTCTATGATAAATCGATCGATCAAACGCATGAATGGTACCTCTCTTATCCTCCGCGCATCTCCGTTCAATGATCACTCTCCGATGTGCCTATGCCAGATCGACGACTCTTGATGATTTCGCTCGGTGTCATTAGTCGAAGTATAACATGCAAAATGGATACGGAAAGGCGGTTTTTTTGAACGGTCCACTCCGCCACGTGTCGACTCCTCTATGGAATCGCTCCTCGACCCAGAAATACCACCTCCGTACCAAAAGCGGTGAGAAATTGGGCAATTCCCTTTTAAAACTACTTGCGGTTTTTCCACAGTGTTTAACCAAGGTTAATGCGGGTACATTCTCCTTCGTATTCATTAACTCGGGGTCTTGACCACGATACCGGGTTTCTACCTTGCGACCAATAGCGTCTTTTCCCTTTATAACCGGATTTTAACTCGACAGAGTTCGTCCAACCATTTAACGGGATTTACACCATGACACAGATAGAGGATGTGAAGAGATTTGCACAGTGTTCTCCTATAATAACTGATTTCAGGAACAGAGGATTCAGTGCTTCGAACTAAGCGATAGCGCATACAAAGACAATTTCGTTAACTCTCAGGTACTCAACAGACCATATACATATATTCAAGCAGAGAACAAATGTTAATTACACACAATCTTCCTGTGAAATGTCCTCTCCCTTATACATCTGAAGGATACAATTATATACATTTTAGAGTGACTCTTTGGTTCCTCAGTGAGGGCCGTTTGGAAAATTAATAGTCTAATTTCAATAATTCGATTAACTGAAACATGAAAACTAGAATAACTAAGCTATTCGACTTCCTATGACTCTAATTAACCTAAATAATACAATCAGCTAAGGTATTGACACCTAGCTGTAACAATTTGAACGTTTTCAAACCCTACTAGCCACAACATGTGGACAAAACCTCCTACATTGCTGGCTAGTGTCTAATGCCCGTGCATCAGACTCCTGAGGGCAATCTTCTTCATGGGCTCCTGTCCATGAGTTCTTCCACTAATATGCCTATCTTCTGCAACATTCCTTCAGTCATCCAAGTGGCATCTTCCTTTGGCTTGTCCTTCCATTTGATCAAGTACTGAAAGTACTCTTGTCCTCTGGTCCTTCTGAACATTCTCTTGCCCAATATCTTCTCTGGTTGCAATGGCTGTGCTGGAGGTAGCTGCTCCTTCCATTCAATCTGTTCCTTGTTTGCTGATCCTTCTTCTGCACCACCATCTTCATACTTGTACAAATCTGCAACATTAAAAATAGGAGATATTCCAACATCAGGAGGTAATTCAATCTCATAAGCATTTGCAGAAAACTTCCTAAGTATCTTGCATGGCCCAATCTTCTTGAACTTCAATTTGTTGTACTGCTTCTTTGGGAACCTTTCCTTTCTCAAGTGTGCCAAAACCTGATCTCCTACTTCAAAATGAACTTCCTTTCTGCTCAAGTCTGCTCTGCTTTTGTATTTGATGCTGCTGCCTTGTAGTTGTTGTTTCACTTGTTCATGAATGGCCTGGATCTCTGAAGCAAATTCCTCACCATCTGCACTCCTTAACTCTGCTCTTCCCAGATTTCTTAACTCTGATATTCCTCTGGGGTGCATTCCATAAACAATATGAAATGGACTCTACCCTGTGCTTCTGTTTGGTGAGTCATTGTATGCATATTCTGCTTGGGGCAAAATATGATCCCACTGCTTGGGATGCTCTCCTGCAAGACTTCTTAACAAATTTCCTAGACTCCTATTCACTACCTCAGTTTGTCCATCAGTCTGAGGATGATAAGCTGAGCTGAAACTCAGTTTGGTACCAAGTTTCTTCCACACTGTCCTCCAAAAATGGCCCACAAATCTGGTGTCTCTGTCTGAAACAATACTCTTGGGCAACCCATGCAACCTAACAACTTCTTTGAAAAACAAGTTAGCAACATGGGTGGCATCACTAGTTTTATAGCATGGAATAAAATGTGCCATTTTGGAGAATCTGTCCACTACAACAAAGACTGCATCATTCCCTCTCTGAGTCTTGGGCAATCCTAGAACAAAATCCATACTCACCATGTCCCAAGGCCTGTCTGGAATAGGCAAGGGAGTGTACAATCCTGCATTTTGGCTCCTTCCTTTAGCGTACTGACAGATTTTGCAATTTTTCACAAACTTGTCCACTTCTGCTCTCATCTTGGGCTAGTAATAGAATTGACTCAGCTGTTCATAAGTCTTATCAGTACCAAAGTGTCCAGCGATTCCACCATTATGCTTCTCTTTGATCAAATTTTCTCTCATGGAACATTTTGGTACACACAGTTGGTTCTTTCTGAATAACAAGTCTTCCTGCAAGAAGTAATCCAGCCACTGGCTTCTATCTGTTAAAACAGGGTTACTACATGCCTCAAATGATTCTTTAAAATCGGGATCTGTTTTGTACAATTCTTTCATAAAATCAAACCCTACAACCTCAAAATTATTTTCTTGAACAAGCAAATGTCTCCTACTCAAAGCATCAGCTACTTTATTGGCTTGGCACTTATATGTTTCAAAACAAAATTAAAACCTTGGAGATACTCAAACCATTTGGCATGCTTATGTTTCAACTTGGGTTGTTGTACAATATATGCAAAGCATGATTGTCAGAATATAACACAAATTCCCTGGACATCAAGTAATGTCTCCACTTCTTCAGTGCCTGAACAATTGCATAGAATTCCTTCTCATAAGAGGAATAATTTCTTCTGGTATCATTCAAATTTTCACTGAAATAGGCTACAGGCCTATCATCCTGAATCAACACAACTCCAATGGCTTCCCCACTGGCATCACATTTCACTTGAAATGGTTTAGAAAAATCAGGCAGAATCAAAACAAGCTTCTCTGTTATCTTTTGCTTCAAAACCTTAAAATTTCTTTATGCTTCAGCAGTCCACTTAAATGGTTGTTTTCTCTTCTTTATGGTCTCAATTATGGGTGCATTAATCTTACTAAATTTCCTTATAAAATTCCTATAAAAACTGGCAAGCCCATGGAAACTTCTTACCTCAAAAATACTCCTGGGTGAAGGCCATTCCACAATTGCCTTAACCTTTTCTGGGTCCATCTTCAATCCTTCTACAGAAACAACAAAACCCAAATACACCAACTTTTCCTTCATGAATGAGCATTTCTTCAAATTTATCAGCAGTTTCTCCTGGTGCAGCTTCTTCAAGACATGATTAAGGTGCCTTAAATGTTCTTCTTTAGTTCTGTTGAAAACTAATATATCATCTAGATATACTATCACAAATTTCCCAATAAACTCTTTCAATACTTCATTCATAAGTCTCATAAAAGTGCTTGGTGCATTTGACAACCCAAAAGGCATTACCATCCATTCATGCAGTCCTTCATTTGTTTTAAAGGAAGTTTTCCACTCATCACCCTCTCTTATTCTAATCTGATGGTATCCACTCTTCAAATCTATCTTTGAGAAATATCTAGCACCACTTAAACAGTCCATTAAATCCTCAATTCTAGGCAAAGGAAATCTGTACCTGATTTTGATCTTATTAATTGCTCTGGAATCAGTACACATCCTCCAGCCTCCATCTTTCTTAGGGCTCAAAATTGTTGGTACTGCACATGGACTCAGACTTTCTCTGATCAGTCCTTCGTCCACCAACTCCTGCACTTGTCTCCTGATTTCCTCATTTTCCTTGGGAGTCTTTTTGTAGGCTGCCTTATTTGGCAGATTTAAACCAGGGATAAAATCTATTTGATGGCTGATCTTTCTCATAGGTGGCAGCTCATCAGGTAAATCATCCACAACAATGTCACAATAATCATATAACATCTCTTGTATCTCTACTGGTAAATCAGAAATCTTTGTGGAAGTAAGAACTACTTTAGGTTTGCAAACTAAAGCAAATATTACCTCTTCTTCTTCTATCTGCTGCAGATATTCCTTCCTGCTCAGCAACAAGGTCTTTGGATCAATCACTCTGCTGGATGGCTCTCCTTCTTCCATGGGTATCAAGGTATGATGTACCCCATCTTTGAAGAACCTATAAGTGTTCTTCTTGCCATCATGCACTGCTGCTCTGTCAAATTTCCAAGGTCTACCCAGCAGTATATGACACACATCCATGGGCATTACATCACACAAAACTTTGTCCTTGTAATTTCCCATTTGCAGTTCTATCTCACACTATTCTTTCACAACCAGCTAGTGCCCTTTATGTAGCCAGGACACCATGTAGGGAGTTGGATGCTCCATGGCATCTATTCTGGCCGCGACCCTCTGCAACATCCCCAACACCTCAGCGTTGGCAACATGTCTTCTTCTGCCAGCACCTCTACCAACTCGGATTGCCATGTCAACAAAACAACGTTAGCCTGGCTCTGATACCACTAATGACGCAACAACAAGTGAAAGGAAATCCAATGGATGGATGGTCAACTGTAGCGTGGACTCTGTCAACGGTTCCCTTAGTTTACCCCCACGGATCTTTTTTTTCTCTGTGGTTTTATTTATCAATTTTGAAGAAATTGATAAATAAATACAATTGGCAGCTTGGTATGTTTATTTTACTCTCGGCTTATGTATATATTACCTCTCGAGCTTTATGTTATGTCACCAACCTTATACAATAATCCTCGAAACTTATATTAATACTCCACCCTTTATAACCTTATACAAATACACCCCACCCATTTAAATAAACGCTTACCATCACCTTTGGCAATTAATTATTTACCCGTCCTTATATTAATGGTCCAGCGCTTATTAAAATATAACTTTATAATCGCTCGTGGCCCTGGGTCCCACTTTTATGATAAATCAACCGATCAAATGCATGCATGGTACCTCTCTTATCCTCCGCGCATCTCCGTTCAATGATCACCCTCCAATGCGCCTGCGCCAGATCGACGATTCTTAACAATTTCGCTCGGCGTCATTAGTCGAAGTATAACGTGCGAAATGGATACGGAAAGGCGTTTTTTTTTAACGGTCCACTCCGCCACGTGTCGACTCCTTTATGGAATCGCTCCTCGACCCAGAAATACCACCTCCGTACCAAAAGTGGTGCGAAATGGGGCAATCCGCTGTCCAAAACTACTCGTGGTTTTTCCACAATGTTTAACCAAGGTTAATGCGGGTACGTTCTCCTTCGTATTCATTAACTCGGGGTCTTGACCATGATACCGGGTTTCTACCTTGCGACCAACAGCGTATTTTCCCTTTATAACCGGATTTTAACTCGACAAAGTTCGTCCAACCATTTAACGGGATTTACACCATGACACAGACAAAGGATGTGAAGAGATTTTCACAGTGTTCTCCTATAATAACTGATTTCAGGAACAGAGGATTTAGTGCTTCGAACTAAGCGATAGCGCATAAAAAGACAATTTCGTTAACTCTCAGGTACTCAACAGACCATATACATATATTCAAGCAGAGAACAAATGTTAATTACACACAATCTTCCTGTCAAATCTCCTCTCCCTTATACATCCGAAGGATACAATTATATACATTTCAGAGAGACTCTTCGGTTCCTCAGTGAGGGCCGTTTGGAAAATTAACAGTCTAATTACAATAATTCCATTAACTTAAACATGACAGCTAGAATAACTGAGCTATTCGACTTCCTATGACTCTAATTAACCTAAATAATACAATCAGCTAAGGTATTGACACCTAGCTGTAACAATTCGAATGTTTTCAAACCCTACTAGCCACAACATGTGGACAAAACCTCCTACATTTCTGGCTAGTGTCTAATGCCCCTGCATCATGTTTGGAACAGATTCGCTATCTCATGCACATCTTGATCCCTTTGTTGTCGCAGCGTAGTCCATTGTATGTACTTGTCCTCATAGCTCCCCACGGTATAATATTATTCCTTGATGGCATCTCGAAAATAATTCCAAGTGGGTACGACCGAGTATAGAGAGGGTTCCCCCTCATTATTTTCTCACAGCAGGTTTCCCACCAGTGCTTGAAATGGGGGGCGACTTTGAGCAGTGAAAAAATAATCTTCTCCCAGTCAAAAAATTCATGAACCTAGAAATATCCTTCTAATAGATTCGACCATATATCTATGGAATCTACATCTATCTAGCCATCAAATATGGGAATTTAAAAATTTACTTGTACCTTAAAATGGGTAGTGCCTCCAGAGTGGCTGCTGGATGCAGATGCACTACTAGTGGGTAGTCGTTGAAGGATCTGGGTGAAGTTATCCATCATCACATTCCTTTGTTTTTCAAGGACATCCTCGAGCAATATTTTGATAGGATATCTTGCTCCCTCATCTTTCTTTTTGTCCCCCATGGGCGGTCATTGGGGTTTGCGACCCTGACCTTGCAGAGGTTCAACCAGATCGAGACCTAACTCCTTATACCCCAACCTCGTTGGGGACAGGCAAAGAAGGATCGAGAAAGAGAAGATCGCTCTAATACCACTGATCCAAATTTATGCAGGAACATAATAGAATAAAAAAATAGACATAAATATAAAGATGCAGTGGAAATTTCATTAATATCAAAGAACTGAGATTTGTTTACAGACATAATGGAAATAAAATAGCTAGGGCATTGGTAGCTTATCTCTGAGAAGAGATGTGGCAGCTATAGGCCATTGAACTCTCTGTTACAATGAGGCTCGAAGGCCCATATATTATTGAGAAGCAATGGAAAACCCTAAACATCCAAAAACCTAACCCTAGGAGATGAAATGCCATAATATGGTCCTCGTCGGGGTAAATTGTTACATCAATTTCCCTGGGTCATAACTTTGGCATACTACCTCCGTTTGATGCACATGATACATCGTTAGAAATATAAATCCAAGGACTAAAAATATTGACAACAACTATTAGGTCCAGAACAAATTGATCTTTGTCGAAGGTTTAATTCCAAAAAATGTCGTTTAGGGCCTCAAAACGGCTTTGGAAGTTCAGGACCCAAAAAACCTGCCAAAAATAGTAAATTGTGCTACAATTAAGGAAACTGAAAAATTGAAATAAATAATGGTAGGGGTCCAAGTGGAATAGGCAGGTGGCCACCAAAATCCACGTGGATCATTCCTCCCCCCTTAAGAAGCAACGTTCCCCATTGCATTGAGTTCCTCCATGTGATGAGGAAACTTCTGTTGAACTTGGTCCCTAGTCAGGCACTTGCCTGGGTGAAGGAGTTGGCCTGATTTGAAAACTCGATATAGCTGGATCCTCTATTGGCAGGTTTTATTGATATTTATGTCCATAATCTGATCAGTTGTGGCTTGTTCCATGCAGTCTGGGTTTAACTCTGTTGGTGTGAGTTATTCTGCCATGTCGGATGTGTCTAGTAGAGGTGGAAAGTAGGGCCAAAGGCTATCCACATTGAACAGTGGGTGTAGACAAAGAAATGGTGGAATACTAAGCTCGAAGGCATTCTGCCCTACAACGATGGTGATGGTGTATGTCCCATATCAGAGTGGGCGAAGCTTCCGATGGGGTCCAGCGAGGCGCTCCTTCTGCAAATGTAGCCACATTTTTTCGCCCACTTGGAAGTTGTGTTGTACCCGATGCTAATCATGCTACTAGTTGTACTTAGCATTGGCTATGTCCAATATGTCATGAACTTGTTGGCGAATTTATTGAATGTGTTCAATGAAGTTTTTTTCCTTAGCAACTTCAGACTGGACATGTGCTGAATCAGCCTGTGTAGCTGCAAATGGCATGGATATGTCAATGGGACATAATAGCTGGAATCCCAAGCCCACCTGAAAGGGGCTGTGGTCGGTTGAGCTGTGGTGGGCTCAGTTATAGCTATTTTGTACATAAGGGAGGCTATCATCCCATGTGCGTGGATGCTTTGAGTTGTACATGCGCAAAATGTGTATGATCATCATGTTGATGACTTTTGTCTGGCCATCATTTTGGGGATGGAAAGTTGTGGACTTGGTGAGCTTGGTGTCCAGCATTGACCAAAGGCTGGACCAAAATGTACTAAGGAATGGGCTTTCCTGATCTGAAAATTTGGAACTCGGTTACCCTCTAAGAGCGTCTTGTATGTGTGGCCGAATTCTGGATCTCTCTTATAGAGCAACGACCAATCATAAGTCTCGTGCCCACAAGATTTTAGCATGGTGGTTATCGCCACGATCGGTGGTTGACTGCGGCAGTCTGCAACATTACTGATGCTTCCCCTCTTGTAATTGATGATCAAATGAGACTGTTGCAGATATGTGGACCACTTCTGATGGTGATCATTCTGCAACTTCCCTTCTATCTCTTTGAACTCCAGGGGTTGGTGGTCTATGTGGATGATCATTTCCTTCCCCAAAATTCAATTCTTCCTTTTTTTGCAAGCCTTCACAATGGAGTACATCTCTTTCTCATAAGTGGGATACTTTCAAACCGTGTGAGACAGTGTCTCACTATGATATGCCACTGGATTTCCCTGTTGAGTAAGAACTACCCCAATAGCATAGTCAGAGGCATCTGTCTCGATCTCAAATGGTTGTTGCAAGTCTGGTAATGTGAGCACTGGGGCACAACAGAGGCGATGTTTCAATTCTATGAACACCCTCTATTAATATTCTGAACAAAATAATTTTTCTTTCTGTCCTCCCTTTGTGACTTTACTCAAGGGTCAAGTGATATGAGAGAATCGCAACATGAACCTGCGGTAGAAATTAGCAAGACCTAGAAAGCTGCAAAGATCTATTAAAGTGGTTGGGGATGGCTAATACCGAATGAATTGGATCTTGGTTGGATCCACATGCACCCCCAACTCATCAATAATGTATCCCAAATATTGAACCTGGGTCATGTCAAAAGTGCACTACTCTAAATTGGCACACAACTTGTGTTTTCGCAGTGTTTGGAGGACCTGTTGGATGTGGTGGAGGTGCTCTTCCCAAGTCTGGCTGAAGATCAAGATGTCAGCCAAGTACACTACTAAAAATGACTTGGTTAATGGCCGCAAGATGTCGGCCATCAGCCTCATGAAAGTTGTGGGAGCATTCATTAACCTGAAAGGCATGACGAGCCATTCGAAAAGGCCCAACTTGGATTTGAAGGCAATCTTCCACACATCAGACAGTTCGATTGGTACCTGGTGATACCCTACCTTCAAGTCAATCTATCTGAAATATTTCACCCCTTTGAGTTGGTCTAAAAGGTCATAAATCCATGGGATTGGGTACCTATTCCGGATAGTGATCTTGTTCAGCACAGTATAGTCAATACAGAGTCTCCAAGTCCCATCCTTCTTCTGCACCAACATGATTGAGCTCCCACAAGGTGATGAACTTGGTTGGATGTGACCTTTCTGTAGCAGATCTTGAATCTACCTCTTGATCTCATCGTTCTCCATAACAGAGTGTCGATAGATCAGTCAATTGGGGAGCGACGCACCTCAACTCAGTTCGATGGGGTGCTTGACCTGACAGTGTAGAGGTACCCCTGTGGGTGAGGTGAGGATGTCCTGGTACTCCTCCACGACCTTGTCCATTTTTTTTTTGCCATGTAGAGGAGCCCTGTCTGGAGGCCGTGGCCACAATAATATTTTTTCCCTAAGGGCAGATCATCAGGGGGAAAAATTTCCCGGTTTTGGAAATGAGCTTACTGTATTGTTTTGCAGTAACCAAAGAGATAGCGGCAAGCGGTGGTACCTATGGTATCATATACAACTTATTTCCAAAACTAACAATAAAATCGTGAGGTCGAGACTCATACAAAGCATGTCTCTTCCACAAATATGGTTGGCCTACTAATACATCACAAACATCAAGAGGAGAAATGCCACAAAATACCTCATCAACAAAGGGCTTGATGTTGTAGGGAAGGTGACACTGCTTCCTGATGCAGATATCCCTTCCATGGTGAAGCCACCCGATTGTGTATGGTTGTGGGTGTGTTTTGTTGAGCAAGCCCAACCGCTTCACGACCTTTGCTAAAATGAGTTTCTTTTGGCTCCCTCTGTCGACAATGAACTATAGCGAGGAACCCTTTACCCACATATGGGAGTTAAAGAGACACTCCTCCTCCTTTGGATCTTCTGGTTCTTCCTTTTGGATCTCTGTGGTGGCAATGACGGCGTTGGGCTCCACATCAATAATCTGCTTCCCTATGCCATTCCCCTTCTCAGGTTTTGATTCAGTGTCGAAGCATGCATCTGATTCAGAAGCCTTCATATCAGCCACTAGTGACTGCTTAGCCTGAAACTTACTTATGCTGTGATTGGAGCTCTTATGGAACTTACACCAATTCCCTGTGTCCTTCTTTGGCTTCGTGGTGATTTTATTTTCTTGCGGATTTGGCAGGTTTTCTTGGGCTGCCATGCCTTGGATTATTCCTTTGTTCTGCGGTTTGATGGCACCTTTCGCTTGCTTTTGATTTGTAGATCCAAAGTCTCTCTTTTTCTGTTTGAATTTATGCTCAATCTTGCAAGCATACCGGTATGTCGTACCAGGCGAGGAGATGTCAAGGCGCTCCATTTCCTCCTGAATGTATCTGTGCAGACAACTACGGTACTTCAGAACCAAATTTTTCTCCAAATCTTTGATACCCAACTTTGTGCACAGGGTATGGAACAAATTCGTCAGCTCATGCACATCTTGATCCCTTTGCTTCCGCAGCGTAGTCCATTGTATGTACTTGTCCTCATAGCTCCCCACGAGATAATATTGTTCCTTGATGACATCTCAGAAATAATTCCAAGTGGATACAAACAAGAACAGAGGCTATTCCCCCTCTTCCTTTTTCTCACAGTAGGTTTCCCACCAGTCCTTGACATGTGGGGCGGCTTTGAGGAGTGAAAAAATAATCTTCTCCCGGTCAGAAAAGTCATGAACCAATAAATGTCCTAATAGATTCAACCATAAATGTACGACGTCTTCATCTATCTAACCATAAAATATGGGAATGTGAAAGTTTACTTGTACCTTAAAAGGGGTTGCGCCTCCATAGTAGTTGCTGGATGGAGATGTGCCACCACTGGGAGGTCGTTGAAGGATATAGGCGAAGTTATCCATCATCGCATTCCTTTGTTTTTCAAGGGCATCCTCGAGAAATATTTTGATAAGATCTATTGCTCCCTCATCTTTCTTTGCGTCCCCCATGGTCGGTCGTCAGGGTTTATGAGGCTGATCTTGCAAAGTTTCAACCAGATCAAGCCCTAACTCCTTATACCCCGACCTCGTTGGGGAGATGCAAAGAAGGATCGTGAAAGAGCAGACCGCTCTAATACCACTTATATGAATTTATGCAGGAACACAAAAGAATACACAAATAACCATAAATACAAAGATGCAGCAGAAATAACACTTCATTTCATTAATATCAAAGAACTGAAATTTGTTTACAAACAGAATGGAAATAAGCTAGCTAGGGCGATGGTAGATTATCTCTTAGGAGATATGTGGCGGATATAGGCCTCTAAACTCTCTGTTACGATGAGGCTCGTGTTATCACTCCAATAATTCTCAAGGGTTGTTTATGTTTTGGTTTAAATAATATTAGAGGTAACCACAAACCTAATTCTAAGCCTTAGGATCTAGCCTTCCTAATGCTCAGAGAGGGCTCTCTCTATATGATTAATCTTTGTTAATTGTAGTTGATTTTAGGCTAGTTATGTATTATTACTTGGGATTTGATTTTGGATTTGGTTTGGTAGTGTTGGGGTTCCCATGTTTTGGCAAGGTTGGAAATGCCAAAAGATGAGACAACATCAAACCACTTTCAGACCTTAGGATCTAGCCCTCCTGGGTCCAGAGAGGGATCTCTCTATAATATGTCAAAGGTATGTGTCCTTGAGGCTCAAGGTTTAAGATATTAGGCTAGTTATAGGCACAAGGTTTGTTTGTTTGATTTGTTTGATTTGGTTGCTGGTTATCAGGAAAGAAGGGTTCAATGTAAGACCAAGATGAGCAAAGAGGGATAAGGTAGAGGTAAAGTTCTCCAAAAAATCATTCCAGACCATTGGGCAATGGAGTTAGGAAAGGATTTTCTTGCTACTCAATAGGCAGGCTTTCAATTGGGCTAGTCATCCGATACATAGGATCTTAAAGATGATTGTGTGATATGGAAAGTAAGAGGGGAGGAGATAACACAGATTCAGAGCACAAAGTTAAAGACCAGCTGGTCGTACAAGGATCCTAGTGAACAGGGCTAAATCTAATCCCCAGTGTTCCCAAATCTTCCAACTAAATCTATAACAAGAAACATCTAAGAACTGAATTCATTTAATTCATACATCAGAGAGTAGGCAATAACATCCACTACACTGGTTAAACCAACTAAAATAATTTCTTAGATAATACATTCAGAAGAGAAACATCAAAGGCAAGGGTAAATCCTATGCCAATATTCTGATGCAAGCCAGTAGAAACGAAATGAAATGAATGTAAACACAAAGATAGGAAAACATCACCGTTGCTTCAGATCAAGATCCAAATAAATGTTCTTGGCATATTAAATATCAACACCAATCAAATACAACATTGCCAATAGCTGAATACTCAATCTGAAAACATCTCCTTCAACCTATCTTACAACTTTACACAGAGACTGTGTCTCAAAAGAAACTACTAGCATTTCTCTGATAACTTATCAACAACCTACAACGAGTTTCTTCATGAACTTTATAGCTGAAGGGAAAGAGAGGCGGTAGGTGAAAAAATAAATGCAGTATTAAAACTCAAGAGGTGAAGAAGGTCGTAACCCATTCCATCTTAAACTCTGAGCATTCAATTACTGTCACTCTTGAATGGAAGAGTGATCTTCTTCAGGCCTCTATTTACTTCAGTCTGTCTCTTGATGTACTTTGGCTCTAGTACTCTATAGTACTCCTGGTGACTTAAAAAAAAGGTAAAATAACAATGCTTGGGTCTCCATACTGTGAAACAAATGCTTCTGATCATGTAGGACTGCTGTCAAGGCAGAAAACTTCTCTAGAACACGACATGGAATGAAAACTGTATGGGCACTTTGTCATTTATGGAAGGAAACATTCTGCTGTTGTAGAAACCCTCAAATGCATTGATTTTTGTGTACTGTACCTTCTGCATGATCCATGGGTTTTCAATCTGGTACTATGCCTTTGAATAACTGGATTAGGACTTTAAAATCTTCAATTTTAAGCCCTAACTCTTTAATTTCCCCACTGATGCTCTTTGTCGCTCCCACAATTACCTCTGGCTGCGAAATCTACGTTCCAATAGTTCTGGAGAATTTTGACAGAGTTTTAACCCTGTCCTTTGATTACAGTCGTGTCAAAACACCTTCTCGGGCCTTTCTTCATTAATTGGATATTTTCATATGGCCTTTTCCTGCATTTTCTGCCACTGTGATAGAGATAATGAGTTATGGCGGTTCTCCGCGCTTGAAACCCTGCAAAACAACAAACTTGTTATGAAATCCATGGATGGGGGGGTAATGAATGCAGTGCAGACAACGGAAATGGCCGCACAGCTGGTGGAATGATGGAATGATGCAGGGGGATGGCGAAAAAGTGTAGCAAGAGCAGAAAATGGAGAAAGATGGCGGACCGCAGCAGAAGAAGTTTTAAATGAAAAAAACCTTAAACAACACGACTTTTTACAAATATATGCAACGGGATGGGCTGACGTATGACGGATGCACGTGGGCGTGATGTGGCAGGATCGGGCGATGGTGGGATGGTCAACGATGGGGTAAACAAATCTGGACCGTCTGATCTCGGCGGAGATCGACGGCTGAGGACGCATCGGAGGGCGAAGGACGGTGGGCCAGGAGTACGACGGCTATGGTTTAACCTGCGTGCAGCTTCGTGGAGCAACAACCATTGGATGGGCTGCTCTAGATCTAACAGCTCACAACAATATCGCTACGCATCCACAGACGAACGTTAACGCGCGATGAGATAGCGGTTTTGAAACCGTACAGGTGCCATGCATCGAAAGCTGTATGGAATCGCTGGCTGATTGGGAAATACCGCCCTCTGCCCAAAGGCGGTGCGATGGAAACAAGTTGTTTTATGAACAGTGCGCGGGGTCCACAGGGGCGGGTAAACTTCGAACCGTCGGATCTGCATGTAAATGGACGACGATGGTGCGGTCAGGAGTTTGAACGGGGAAGCACAGGAACTGTGGAGTTCACGATCATCGTTCGATTAACCAAGATCAACGGTTGATGCTGCACCTGATAAACGAATACGACAAGCGCCTTTCGGGCTGGTGGGTGGTTCTGGGACTGGATCACGTGGAGGAAGGGGTGTAGGCTTATCGGGAAAGGGGTTGGGGGTCTATCGCAATAGCAATATCGGAGGGGAGCAGGGGAAATCACACCGGGAGAACAGAAGTTGCGATTATGCGATCAGAGGGATGGAGCGATCGGGGCGAGTCGCGATCATCGCATTGCAAATATTTGCGATGAATGATCGGAACATAAAACACAACATGCGATTGCGATATTGTGATCAATAAGTGGCAGGGTTATAAAACCTTATAATAAAGTTTTATAATAATGTATGGCGGGGATGGAAAGGGGAAGTGGTTAGCGGTGGGGTCTTTATAATATAGAGTTTTATTATAAAGTTCTATGGGTTATGGAGGGGAATTTGACAATGGGAAGACATAGGTTAAAATGGGATATTTTGTAGGGTTTCATGGGTAAAGGGAGGCCTTCAGGAGCAGAATTTTCACAATCAGAGAGGTTACCTGTATGGATATAGCAGAGGGGATTTCATCACAAGGCAAAGGCACAGGAGACTTCAAGGATGATGTGCCTCCAGGGGAGATGCATTCATTGAAGGCTCACAAAAAATTTAGCCCCCCACTTTGCCTGTCAAAAATTTACAGGGGGGCTAATAGTGGTTCCACATGGGGATGGATTCTTCTTGAGGGAGTCAAGAATTCAGAGGATAAATCTTTGGTGAAGGCCGGATGCCTGTTGCTTGGCACATCCCTTTCTCTTTTTAGCTCAACTGCCACAATATGAAGACATCACATCAGCAGAAACAATTTCCCAACAAACTACCTACCCACACTACAATCCTAACATTTTTTCTTCTTCTAGGGTGCATTTGAGCTAGCAGACCCTTTACATCATTTATTTTTTCAACAGAAAATAAACCTATTCTATTTCTACCCTTATTTCTCCATGAGACCAGATTGGACTGTTGGCCTCGTACGTTTCTCTACCTAATCTAATATCTGCTGGGATTAAACTGTCCAGCATATTTCTTCTCTATATTATACGATAGAAATTAAAAAACAGTCAAGCTAGGATTAGATTGTCTAACTTGCTATGGATCCAAGGCATAAAGACAGTTGCACCTGGACAAAATTTGCAGGAAACTGAAAACAAAACTGTGAAGGCTTGGGATCTGAAACTTGAAATATCCTTCTTCTCTTTGTGACTCAAGATTTGAGCATGTTAGAGTCACTTCTTTTCTTTATTTCAGCTCTGGTTTTGGGCATGTTAGAGCTGATTCCTTTTTTTTCTTCGCTGGCCCATATTTTGAGCATGTTAGGACCAGCTGCCTTTACTTTCTTTGGCTCAGGTTTTGAGCTTATTAGAGCCAATATTTTGCACATCAGAGGTTCATGTTTTAAGCATGTCTGAACCTCTCCTTCCCTCTGTTTTTTTGAGACATTTTTCTCTTTTTCTTGAAAATAAAAGCTGCAATGGTATGTACAATGGAGATGGAAAATCAACAGAAGTAGTGTTTGAGAATCCTGCCATTGACAGGACCCCAAAACAGTTCTGTACCATCTAATTCTTGTAGGAAGAAAGCATTTGGACCCACAGTGGCCTGGATGATGTCTGGATCTTGCCACAAACTGTCAAACTTGTTGTGCTTTCCTTTATCCTCTCTTCTTGAGTCCCACTTCAGGACCTTATCCCCAATTTTGAAATCAACAGCTTTGGTTCTTTTGTCAAACAATTTCTTTATATTTTCTTGAACTTTCACTGCTCTGTTGTAGACCTCTTCCCTTGTTTGCTGGAGATGAATTTCCTCATTTATTCTCCTCACCATACTGTCTTCTTCTGTTTGAATCTCCTGGACCAGCCTGATCACTGGTATCCCAAGGCTGGTAGGGAATACTTCTTCTGTACCATAGACAATCTGAAATGGTGACATGCCAATGGACTCCTTTGTTGTAAGCCTGTCAGCCCACAAGGCATGCACCAACTTGTTATGCCATGATTTTTTGTTCTCTTCTAACAAATTCTTGATGATGATCACCAGGCTCTTGTTTGATGATTCAGCTAATCCATTACCTTGAGGGTAATAGGCAGTTGAATGACTGAGTGCTATTTGATACCTGTGACAAAAATCAACCATTCTCTTGGATCCGAAAGCAGTAGCATTATCAGTGATTATTTTCCTTGGGCAGCCAAACCGAGAGAGGATGTGACCTTCTAGGAAACTAATGATGACTGAATCTGTGACATTCCTAGTGGGTATGGCCTCTATCCACTTAGTGAAGTAGTCTGTGGCTGTTAGGATCCATTTTTGTTGAGAAGAAGAAGTAGGGTGAATCTCCCCTATGAAATCTAGGCCCCATTGTAGAAAGGGACCCTCAACAGTGATGGGTTGTAGGGGTAAAGGGAGGAGTTTTCTTTTGCCTTCAAAGATCTGGCATTTGTGGCAGGAAACTATCATTTTATGGACATCATTGAAGAGTGTGGGCCAATACTAACCAGCCCTAAGTATTTTGTTTGCAGTGGCTTTCCAACTCAGTTGACCTCCACATTCTCCAGCATTAAATTCTTGTTTAACCCTCTCTGCCTCATTTTCAGGCAAACATTTAAGCAATAGGCCATTAGGATTATTCCAGTATAAGTTTTCATTCAAAATGCAGTAATTTCTAGATTTTTACTTTAAGAATCTGGCCTTGGTCTTTGATAGTTCAGGAGGGGCATTGAGGTGTGTAAGCACATATAAAATGTCAGAATACCAAGGGGAGCTCTGAAATTTTTCCTGAACAGTGGGATCATGCAATTCTTGTTGCTCATCCAAGGTATTTATCATGTTAATGTCTAGGGCTTGTAAGTTTGATTCAACCATTAATTTAGCTAAGCCCTAAACCTTACTCAGTTTGGTGGGTTTTATCTCAAGGTCGTACTCTAAGATCACAACAATCCATTTGCCCCTTTTTCCATCTGGGTCCTAGGACAGTATATCTTTGACTATGATGTTGGGCACATAAGCTATGGTGTGAGAATGCAATATGTACACCCTGAAATCTTTCAAGGCCTTAATCAGAGCATAGGCATGTTTCTCCATTATGTTGTATTTCAAGGGTGCATCTCTGAGGGCTTTGCTAAAAAAGGCAATTGGTTGTTCCATTCCCTCTGCGTTTTTCTGCAGCAAGACTGCGGCCAATGTGTGCACAGAGGCAAATGAAAAGATTAGGAAATCTTTGGAGAAATCTGGGCTGATTAGAACGGGAGCTCGGGTAAGTGCAAGTTTTACTGATTCAAAATATTTTTTAGCTCCGACAGTCCATTTAACTCCTTCACCTTTCTTCAGCATGTTAGTCATGTTCCTAAGGTGTTCAGCCAGATTTGGAATAAACCTCCTAAGGAAGTTAATCTTCCCAATGAAAGACTGTAATTCCTTGATGTTTCTTGGGTGTGTAATCTGTAGTATTCCCTCAACTCGTTGTGGGTCTATCCTAATTCCGTTCTTAGATATAATGTGGCCAAGAAGCTTTCCTTCTTGCAGCCCAAATACAGTCTTTTTAGGATTTAGGGACAGACAAAACCTTCTAAATTTTTCAAACACTTTTCTCAGATGTTTTAGATGTTCTTCTTCAGTCTTGGAATAGACTGTTATGTCATCTAAGTAAATAAAAATGAAGTGCCCTATCTCATCTGAGAAAGCTATGTCCATTGCTCTTTGGAAGGTGGCTCCAGCGTTCATCAATCCAAAAGGAATCTTCACATACATGAAGGTACCCCATGGAGTGGTAAAGGCTGTCTTGAGTTGATCTTTTGGGATTACTAAGACTTGGTTGTACCCTGAAAAACCATCTAGCAGAGAAATCCTCTTAGAACCCACTACCCTCTGAAGAATATGTTCCATTTTAGGCAAAGGGTAATTGTCTTTGAGTGAGGCTTTATTAAGATTCATGAATTCTATACACAACCTGATTTCCCCTATTTTCTTCCTTACAGCCACTAGGTTTGATACCCAGTCAGAGAACCTCACAAGCACTATTATACCTGCCTCATACATCTTTTTAATCTCTTCCTCTACTGCAGGCAATTATTTTGGATTGATTCTGCGAAGTTTTTTTCTGAAGGGCTTCTGATTTTCTTTCAAGGGTATTTTGTGCTGAATGATGTTTGTGTCATAGGCCTTTAAGTCTTCATAACTCTAGGCAAACACATCAATGAATTCCTTGAAAAGGTAAATGTATTTATTTTTCATGTCCGCCGGTAAAGACTTAGCCAGTTTAATAATTTTGGGCTTATCTTCAGTGCCTATGTTGCATTCTTCCACGTCAGAGTCTGCATGTTCTATAGCGGGCCTTTTTGCTACATCATCAAAGTCAAAGAGGTCTTCTAAGGGTGCCAGGCCTCGGGGTATATTCTTATCTTTGGCCTGCAGCACCTCCACTTCTTCACTATCTGCATTTTCACATTTTCCGTCTGGATTTCCAGTTTGTTCATCTAAAGAGTTTATTTCTATGTTACAGGGTGTTTCCTCCTCATCTGAGGATTCTTCACTTAGGCAGCTACAGTCAGATTTGGAGTCTGAATTAGAAAACTCAAACTTGTTTTTTCCTATTAGGAAATCATCGATCTATTTATCACCTTCAAAAACCTGCCAATATTTTTCGTTGTCTGGCACAACAAGTTTGAATTTGGTTTGAATGATGATCTGTTGGTCGTTGGGAGTCTTAGGATATGAACTAGCTAGGTAAGCCAATCCATTTGCAATGATGTTTTGACTGCTGGGGACAAACACTAACTCGTATTCGAAAAACGTTTTCAATATATCTACGGCATCATTCCTATACGCCCTCAACCCAGGGTGTTTGGCAGTGTATTCACCATTTACCTGTTTTATCACCAGCTCAAAATATCCCTGCACGGCTATCTTACGTGCCCCTAATTTCTTCAACAGATTTAAGCCTAAGATTAGAGCCTCATACTCTACAATATTGTTCGTGCATTTGAAGTGCAGGTTGCAAGCGTGGCTCTCTGCGTAGTCGTTTTCTGTGTTGTGCAGCCACACCCCTGCTCCAGCAGTTCTCTTGGTGCATGACCCATCAAAGTTCATCACCCACAGGGGTTCACTCTTGGTTTCGTTATCATTCCTTTCCCTATGGCTGGGTTCACCATTATATTGCTTTATAGGGTATGTAATGGGTTTTGGATTGCTTTGTTCCTCATGAAATGTATGAGTTTCAGGGATCTGGCCAGATGGTTGTTTATGC
This sequence comes from Pinus albicaulis, assembly GCA_034641835.2. Taxonomy (NCBI): domain Eukaryota; kingdom Viridiplantae; phylum Streptophyta; class Pinopsida; order Pinales; family Pinaceae; genus Pinus; species Pinus albicaulis. The sequence goes on from CM076576.1 coordinate 340,129,748, forward strand.
TCTGTTTCTTGTTCGCTCGGAGTTAGGTCTCCACCGCATATCCTACAAGTTTCGTTGTGGTTTTCTTCTTCGTTGTCCTCTAAATCCAGAGCAGCCATTATGTTAAAGTCCATGGCCTCTGCCTCTCCACTTGTGTCTCTGTTTTGGGGCTCTGACCCTTCTAAGGATTCATCATTACACAGGATGAAGGAGTCTAGGTCTGTGTGTACTGAATAAACAGGTGAATTTTTTGGTTTTTCGGGGCTACTGACTAGGAATTTCATCTGTGCCTCCTTATACAGTTTTCTAAGTTGGCCAAAGATTGGGATTGTGGCATATGAGCCATCCATTTGCATTGTACCCTGCAGCTTGGCTCCCCATGATCTTGATAATAACATGCCATACTTGGGTGGCACATCTGCCACCACAGCATCCATGACCATACATTTAGCTGGGATTTGAGTTAAGCTCACACATAAGTCCTTGATCAGGCCTAGGCATTTTACTCTGCTAGAGTCGAAAGAGTATAAATATTTGTAGGGACGAGTTATCTCTAGGCCTAACCTCTCCATGACTACCTTAGGCATTAGGTTGTGAGATGCTCCAGAATCATGCATTGCATTATGCAGGATCTTGTCATGAATGTTGAGACTGATGTAGAAAGGTGGAACTACCCCTTCTTGAAACTTTCTTTCTATCTTAGGTCCAAACAGGAGGGCAGGCTAATCATCATTCAGATTTACAGTGTCCCCACTCTCACTTAGGTTCAAAGCTTTCAAAATCTAGCCTTTATATACATCTTGAGTGGCCAACTCAGAAAGTGGGACAGATATTTTAATTCTTGCAATCTCACTTTCCAAATTGAAAGTGGGTTGACTCTTTGGGATACTCATCTCTGTTCTATTTGCCACTGCTTTAGTGGTTGAATCAATGTTTTGATTCTCATTATGTACAGTGTTAGTGGTAGTTTTATCGGGAGAACTAACTGCAGTTCTAGTGCTGCTAGCTGGTTTACCTTGTGTATCAGTATTTTGGTTGTCCTTTTCTTTGTTCTTTCCAGAACTTTCAGCTGCTGATTTGTTACTTTCAACAGTTACTTTAGAAGTTTTCTCAGGTCTTTTCTTGATGGTGACCTCAGAAGCTTTGGGTTTGGCAGTTTCTTGGCTCTTTTTGCTCCTAAGTTCATATTGTTCTCTGACCTGCATCATGGCATTTTCAACCCTAGCCTGTAATCCTCAGATTCCAACCATTCCTCCTCCCAACTAGAGGGTGAGGGATGATCTTCTTCTGAGTAACAGTTATGGATTGAATCTTCTGTTTCAAACATGTTTACTGTGTTCCCTTCAGACTCTTCTATAATTCTCTCATCTTCGTCAAGAAAATTCTCTTGGAATGGGGGAATAACTTGTTGATCTGATTCTCTTTGTCTGTTGGGAGTGTTATTGTTTCTTCTAAAGTTTTGGTTCTGGTTTTGGTTTCTATTTTGGTTACTAACTATGACAACCATCTTTTCCATCATTTTCTGTAGTCTTTCTACATTTTTAGATAACCTATCATAATTTGGATCAGATGTAGAGGCTACAGTGTCATCTCTATATGTTACCCACTTCTCAGATCTCAGTCTCGCTCTTTTCTCAATCAGGTTGGCTTCTATATTCACTTCTCCTTTCTGCATGTCCTCCAATGTGTTGTATTCCTTATCCCTAAGCTCATAGGCCATATCAGCATCAAAGCCCTCAGGATATTTTTCTAGGGCCATGCCTTGTGGAGGCTTCATATGTGGAGGGAGGGCATTGTAAATTCTATTAAACCTTGTTGTGTAATCGTGAACACTCTCTCCTGCGTTTCTTTTGAGGGTCATGTATTCAGCCAGGAGTTGGCGAGGATTTTCCCTAGCTTCCCATTTGTTTATGAAAGTCTGATATAGGGCTGGGAGATCATTGATGCTACCTGGAGGTAGGCCTTTAAACCATTTCTTCACATCACCCCCTAAGCTCTGGGCAAAGATTCTCATTTTGACTGTATCATCATCTATTTCCATGTAGTCAAAAGAATCCTCCATCTTATCTACATGTTGTTGGGCTGTGATGGACTCTTTTGAAGTGAAGTGTGGGATCTTTGACTGATAATCATTTGGTAAGGGTACTAGAGGCTGAGGTAAAACCAGAGGTGCATACCAGGCTGCCATGATGATGTTTTGATGAGGTAAAGGGTTAACTTGGGCAGCTGGTATATGAATGACAGGAATATTATGACCAGCAGAAGACAGATGAGCAGATCTAGGGTGACTGAGCCCCAAGTTTTGTATGAAATGTATATCTGGAGGTGTAGATGGAGGGGTCCGTCTATTCCCTAGGTGTCTACCAATTTGGGGTGGTGAACCAGGAAGATCAGAGTCTGGCTGGTCTAAGTTACTGAATGAACTAGTTCTAGGTAAGCTGTAAGGTAGGTCTAGGTCAAGGAAAAAGTGTGATAGAGCTGTAAGATCTTCAGGTGCAGAATTAGCTCTATAGATGTGACTGGAAACAGTTGATATTTTAGATGTGGAAGCTCCCTTGAGGATGCTCTCAGGATTGTCAACTATTTCAGGTGGGTCTGGGTTAGGTTAAGCTCTTGTATGAATGGTTATAGAAGCCATAATGTTGTTTCTTAACCAAGCAGCTTAACCCTACTTGTTACTACTACTGTGGTCGATGTTGTTATGGAGGCTGGTCTCCCAGTGGAGTATATTGTGACCCAAGATAATCAGCAAGCCTACTGATCACCAGTGGAGTCTTTAGAACGTTTAGGGAATATGGAGTCTCCAGTTGGAGGGTTCAGGATGTTTTTGGAGTGTACACTATCCACCAAAGTGCTTATGAGACTTCCTCTTTCAAGGATATCTTCCAAACACAACAAACTCTAACCAGAGATTGACTGGGAGGGCATTTACCAGATATGTCACCTCTAAAAAGTGTGAGATCTGGAGGCTACCTGGCCCTTTCTAGACTCTGTCCAAGAGTATGGGAAAACACAACAAATGGTATAGAGGTTGATGTGTGAATAGGAATGTTTAACTGCCAACCTAAACAGAGATTGTAGGTTTTATGAGGCTTATGATATAGTAAGGTGAGGAAAACTTAGAAATTCCCCAGTGGAGTCGCCATTATGTTGAGGTTCCCATGTTTTGGCAAGGTTGGAAATGAAAAAAGATGAGACAACATCAAACCACTTTCAGACCTCAGGATCTAGCCCTCCTGGGTCCAGAGAGGGATCTCTCTATAATATGTCAAAGGTATGTGTCCTTGAGGCTCAAGGTTTAAGATATTAGGCTAGTTATAGGCACAAGGTTTGTTTGTTTGATTTGTTTGATTTGGTTGCTGGTTATCAGGAAAGAAGGGTTCAATGTAAGACCAAGATGAGAAAAGAGGGATAAGGTAGAGGTGAAGTACTCCAGAAAATCATTCAAGACCATTGGGCAATGGAGTCAGGAAAGGATTTGCTTGCTACTCAATAGTCAGGCTTTCAATTGGGCTAGTCATCTGAGACATAGGATCTTAAAGATGATTGTGTGATATGGAAAGTAAGAGGGGAGGAGATAACACAGATTCAGAGCACAAAGTTAAAGACTAGATGGTCGTAAAAGGATCCTAGTGGACAGGGCTAACTCTAATCCCCAGTGTTCCCAAATCTTCCAACTAAATCTATAACAAGAAACATCTAAGAACTGAATTCATTTAATTCATACATCAGAGAGCAGGCAATAAAATCCACTACATTGGTTAAACCAACTGAAATCATTTCTTAGATAATACATTCAGAAGAGAAACATCAAAGGCAAGGAGAGCAGAAACATAGGGTACCTAACAAGGGTAAATCCTATGCCAATATTTTGATGCAAGCCAGTAGAAACGAAATGAAATGAATGTAAACACAAAGATAGGAAAACATCACCACTGCTTCAGATCAGGATCCAAAGAAATGTGCTTGTCATATTAAACAGCAACACCAATCAAATACAACATTGCCAATAGCTGAATACTCAGTCTGAAAACATCTCCTTCAACCTATCTTACAAATTTACACAGATACTGTGTCTCAAAAGAAACTACTAGCAGTTCTCTGATAACTGATCAACAACCTACAACGAGTTTCTTCATGAAATTTATAGCTGAATGGAAATAGAGGTGGTAGGTGAAACATTGAACGCAGTATTAAAGCTCAGGAGGTGAATGAGGCCGCAACCCATTCCATCTTAAACTCTGAGCATTCAATTCCTGTCAGTCTTGGATGGAAGAGTGATCTTCTTCAGGCCTCTATTTACTTCGGTCTGTCTCTTGATGTACTTTGGCTCTAGTACTCTGCAGTACTCCTGGTGACTTAAAAAAAAGGTAAAATAACAATGCTTGGGTCTCCATACTGTGAAACAAATTCTTCTGATCATGTAGGACTGTTTTCAGGGCAGAAAACTTCTTTAGAACATGGCATGGAATGAAAACTGTATGGGCACTTTGTCCTTTATGGAAGGAAACATTCAGCTGCTGTAGAAACCCTGAAATGCGTTGATTTCTACGTACTGTACCTTCTGCATGATCCCTAGGTTTTCAATCTGGTACTATGCCTTTGAATAACTGGATTAGGACTTTAAAATCTTCAATTTTAAGCCCTAACTCTTTAATTTCCCCATTGATGCTCTTTGCCGCTCCCACAATTACCTCTGGATGCGAAATATACGTTCCAATAGTTCTGGAGAAGTTGACAGAGTTTTAACCCTGTCCTTTGATTACAGTCGTGTCAAAACACCTTCTCGGGCCTTTCTTCATTAATTGGATATTTGCATATGGCCTTTTCCTGCATTTTTTGCCACTGTGACAGAGATAATGAGTTATGGTGATTCTCCGCGCTTGAAACCCTGCAAAACAACAAACCTGTTATGAAATCCATGGATGGGGGGGTAATGAATGCAGTGCGGACGACGGAAATGGCCATGCAGCTGGTGGAATGATTAAATGATGCAGGGGGATGGCGGAAAAGTGCAGCGAGAGCGGAAAATGGAGAAAGATGGTGGACTGCAGCAGAAGAAGTTTTAAATGAAAAAAACCTTAAACAAGATGACCTTTTACAAATATATGCGACGGGATGGGCTGACGTGCGACGGATGCACGTGGGGGTGACATGGCAGGACCGGGAGATGGCGGGATGGTCAACGGCAGGGAAAAAAAATCTGGACCGTCCGATCTCGGCGGAGATCGACGGCTGAGGACGCGTCGGAGGGCGACGGACGGTGGGCCAGGGGTACGACGGATATGGTTTAACCTGCGTGCAGCTTCGTGGAGCGACAGTCGTTGGATGGGCTGCTGCAGATCTAACAGCTCACAAAAATATCACTACGCATCCACGGAAGAACGTTAACGTGCAATGAGATAGCAGTTTTGAAACCATACCGGTGCCACGCGTCGAAATCTGTATGGAATCGCTGGCTGATCGGGAAATACCGCCCTCTGCCCAAAGGCGGTGCGATGGAAACAGGTTTTTTCATGAACAGTGTGCGGGGTCCACAGGGGCGGGTAAACTTTGAACCGTCAGATCTGCGTGTAAATGGACGAGGATGGCGCGGTCAGGAATTTGAGCGGGGAAGCACGGGCGCTGTGGAGTTCACGATCACCGTCCAATCAACCAAGATCAACAGTTGATGCTGCACCTGATAAACAAATACGACAAGTGCCTTTCGGGCTAGTGGGTGGTTCTGGCACTGGATCACGTGGAGGAAGGGGTGTGGGCTTAGCGGGAAAGGGGCCGGGGGTCTATCACAATTTCAATATCGGAGGGGAGTGGGGGAAATCGCACCGGGAGAACAGAATTTGCGATTATGTCATCAGAGGGATGGAGCGATCGGGGCGAGTTGCGATCATCGCATCGCAAATATTTGCGATGAATTATCGGAACATAAAACACAACATGCGATTGCGATATTGCGATCAATAAGCGGCGGGGTTATAAAACCTTATAATAAATTTTTATAATAATGTATGGCGGGGATGGAAAGGGGAAGTGGTTAGCAGCGGGGTCTTTATAATATAGAGTTTTATTCTAGGATGGTTTTTGTTCTGTCACTAATTCCAATTTCTTCAAGTTCTTGCCTAGTCTTGGAATTAAGGAATTCGATGATTTCATTAGCCTCTTCAAGCTTATTACCAAGCTCTTCTTTGATCTTCTGGATAACTTCTCTTGTTGCTTTGACTAAGTCTTTCTATTCATAGATACCCTATATGGATGGCCAAATATCATTGAAAAAGTCAATGATATTGGCCCATAGTTGCTGCTTGGCTTGTGCCATTGGTTCTTTTAGTGTTAGATCTTTCTCTAAATTCTTCAATTTCTCATTCAACCTGTTTGCCTATTGTTCTTCATTCTTGTGCATTATCTTAGAAAGTTTCTTTTCATCTTCCAGAATTTTCGACTATTCTTTAAGTCTGTTAATTTCATTTTTCTGAATAGACATGTCCTGCATAGCTTTTACTAGTTTACCCACTTCATCTACAGGATGTACTGCTGTTGTTGATGACTCTGTTGCCTAAGTTGTTGTTGAGGTGACAGGAAGTGATGTATCCATTGGGACTATAGGAGCCAATTATTCTACCAATGTGGAAGGGACAACAGTAGTGACTATAGGAATGACAATGACTGGAACTTCTTCTGCTCTGACCTTTTTCTCCTGGACCAAATTGTCCATTTCTTTCTCCATTTCTTTAATCTGGGAAGTCAACTGTAGTATGAGTTTCATCATCTCATCTTTTTTATTTGAATCCTGTAACACTTCCTTTTCCTGAGGATGTTCAGTAGGAGGCAGTTTTAGTTTCTTCTTTAATGCAACAATGTATGCATTCTTCTTCTTTATCAATTCTTCTGCAACTTTTACATTTTTTGGATCATATCCTACTTCAATAACCAAATCTTCCAGTGATTTGATTATGCTGTCCTTAGCTTAAGAGGATTCCTTTTCCAACTTGAGCTGATCTTTGATGTTTCCAAGAGTGTTTTGTAGCTTCTGTACACTCATGGCTTTATTTGTCATTGTTGAACAAAGCATTTCACTGGCTCGTTTGTGAAATTATATTTGATAAATAGGATGAATATCATCTGCTTGAACTTCGTATGATGACTTTTTGTAATCAGCTAATGATTTGGGATGCTTTACTTTAGTTTGCAGGAAGTTCATTTGCATTTTCTAGTCTTATATTCAAAAGCAGAAAGCAATCTTCTTTTGTCTCTGGGTGACTACTTCCAATATCGGTTGTATGTATCAGTCTTCAAAGCTTCATTTCTCATCTTTATCTCTTTTCATTTCTGCATAATTTCCATCTCCTTCTCTACTGGTTTGTTGGAAGATGACATTTCAACACTGTGTTGCTTTTGAATTAGCTAAGTGTTGGAAGTTGAAGGTTGATGTGCTTCTTTAATCACTGTAGGAGGTGCATTGTATTTTGCTATTGTATCTGTGTCAATCACTTCTATTGTTTCCACTTCTTCATTGACAGGGTTTAATTTTGGCTTCTCCTTGTACATTAATTTAAATTTGGTTTCAGTAGTTTTCTCTGCAGTGTATGATCCTTCTTCTTTGGTTCTTTTATAATTCCTGTCTTCTTTGGCTGGAGTCTGCAAATTTTGACTAGTATCACCTTGCTTCTCTGCCTCAGTCAAGGTGTTATCCAACCATTCAGATTGGTTGGAGTATTTCTCAATATCTGGTTTCTTCTCATGTACATAAGGCGTTAGTTTGCATTTAAATCTCAATTTACTTAATACTCTAGAGGATCATAATACCATAGAAAAATCTTACTGAATTTAAACTCTTGCAAATACTTTTCAGCCTCTGGACCTGCATCTTTGTTATTACAAATGAAAGGGCCAACCTGATTCTTTATTTTGAACCGTGTCTTTTTCTTAGCTGCCAAGAAATTGATTGCATCCGAATTAATAATCTGCCTTATATACTCAAGGGAAAATAACCTCATTTGGAGGTATTTGGGTAGTTTATATGGACTAAGATTTGATTCATATACCCTTATCTCTGTATGGTTTTGGTAGAAGTACCAATCTCTTGTCCTATTATGCTCTAGAAACTGCAGGACCTTCTTAATTTCCTCACTGATTCTTGGTTTCATGTTTTTGTTCAGCGTATTGACCATAGGATGAATGAAGGAACCAATAAACTCTGTATAGGTGGACTGTGTGGAGTCTTTTCCTATTAATGGAGTCAAAAATATGACTGACTATGGATTACCTTCAACAACAAGCTTCTGAAGGTTGATGTAAAATTTCGCAAAATGAAAGTATAAAACATGTGGAATAGGACTAAGGAATACTTGAAAACACCTTCTTCAGGCATTTTGACCAACTGTTCATGAATAATATCGGCAAGGTATTGGGAAAAATTTTAAATGGTAACAGGAGGCTGACCAAGTGTGAAAGTAGAAAAAAAACCTAGTACTGCAACATCAACATACTCATCTGTGAAATAACCAAGAATAAAAGACAACATGCTAATGATATGTCTCGTTCTTTTAGAAAATTTTGCAGATGGGTAAGGAGGATTTATCTTGGGAATTTCTACAGATGAAGGCATGAAAGTTTGGAATATCTAGAACCTCTTGGGGAAGTCCAGTTTCAGATACAATTGTGTAAGAGCCTCAATGGACAAAGGGGTTTCATCTGGCCTATATTGGAACTGAATCATTTGATTAATTGACTCAGCTGTAATAGTAAACATAATTTATTTTTCAAAGTTTATTATGGCTCTATGGTCAGGGAAATATCAATATTGACAAAGTCTAATTACTTCTAGGCACTGGAAAGTTTGTGGGAATACATACTTTGGAAAATAAGATTCCCAAATGAAAACCTCATCTGCTTGGTCTATGGATTTTTCATGGCTCCAGTAGTGGAGCTCAAGAAGGTTAAATTCAGTGATTGTGTCATTAATTTTTAAAATCTTTGTCAACTAGGGGAGTGTGTTCTACATCTCCAACTGGGGGTTGTAAAGGATTGACATATACAATTATTTTGGAATCCATTATTTTGTTAAATTTATTCAGTTGATTAATATTTGACTTAAGAAATGGTTTCAGGCCATTGGGAGCACCTCAAAAATATTATTAAAGTTTGCAGACTGGTTTAGGATGAAACAGGGGCTTATCTATGGTCTGTAATGGTTCAAATGATCAAATATTCAATCTCTGTGATTTAAAGGAATTTCAGACCTCATAATTTCTGTGAAAATATGTCCAGGGTTTGCAGAAAAGGATTTGGGGAAGCTACTGGGATTTCTTCAGAACTGCAGATGGCTTCTAAATGATTCAATTAATCAAAATGTTCTGTTTGTGAGAAAAAGTAATCTTCGGACTTCAAAATTATGCAAAAGGAAGCCTGGGGCATGTATGAAAGGTTTGAAAGGCACAAAAGGTTTCCTTTATTCTGCAAAGGCTTCTATTTTAATTCAATTACTGATTACTTTCTTTAGATTTAGGAACAGACCTAATCACTGAAGAATACTTGGAGAAAAAGAAGATTTGTAAGTTTGCAGAGGGTTTCTGAAGCAGCGGAGGTTTTTTGAGGTTCTTCTGGTCTTTGTAGAGCTTCAATTCGGTTCTACAATGACTGCATCAGCAAGTCGTCTTGATTTCTGGTGAAAAAAAGCTTAAAATGAGGTCGACAAAGTGATATGTGCTTGAAAAACAGTCGACAATGCTTATTCACCGCAAAACTATAATAGAAAGTGGTAAAAGGGCTAGCAAAGGGTGGTTATATGCATTTTTAACCAACAGTGTTTACATTGAATGCATGAGTCTTTTCAAATTATAGGGTGGTTTGGATAATGGTTATGAAAAACCACGCAGTGGTTTTCGCACTAGCCAAAGGTGGTTGGTGGTATTTTTCCGGCGATGTGATCAAATTAAAAGTCGACACGTAGCCAGGAATAGGGCTCCAAAAACCATAGATATTGCAAGGTCTGGGGTATGTTAATGATTGGGCAATCGAATGTGTGATAGGCGATATAGGCCATCAGATCTAATCGGTTGAGATCCAATGGTTGGGAGGATGCAACGGATGTGTCGGGATTGGATAGGCATGGGGCTTGGGATATTAAGTTATGCGATGAGTTATATATGCATAAAATCTATGGTTTAATATACATGGGGTTGGTACTATTATGATAGGCGAGGTTTATAGTAGGTGGGTCCAGGATATATTACATGTGGGGAAATTAAACCATAGTTTATATAAAAATAATGGGTTGGGAATGATATATATAAAGGAATTAATATAATATGGGTTTAAAAGGTATAACGAGAGCTAATACATAAAGTTAAATGTTAATATTATACAATGAAATGTTATCAAGTGTGGAAATTTCACTATACAATGAAATGTTATCAAGTGTGGAAATTTCACTAAGTGTTAATGTAAAAAATTATGTCGGGGAGGGATATTTGTAGTGGGGCACAACATATAATTTAATCATTTAAACTTAGGATAAAGGTTTTTTATGGGTTTTATGAATAAAAGGAAATTAATAAAGGGCTTTTTACTTTTCCAAGGATAAATGTGCATTTTAACTTAGGAAAAGAGGTTTTGTAAGGAAAAACGAGTGACTAATGGGAAAAAAAGGGTGAAAATGAAGGGGAAAAGGTATTTTTACAAGGGGAATGATTTTGAAAAGAAGTTAGTAAATGAAATAACTGATTTTTTTTCTATCCATGCCTTGTGAAAAACTAATTTTACCTACCCATCAGCTACCCTAACATTTTTTATTCATTTACATAGGTACATTTGAGCTTGCAGACCCTTATTCTTTTTTCTTTTAACAACAAAATATCTAATTCTAACCTTATTTATTCCAAGGGCTCAGATTAAACTATTGAGCTCCTTATTATTCTCTACCTAACTATTGATCTACCAAGATTACATTGTTTGGCTAGATATTTATTCTCTATTTATCAACATGAAATTTAAAGCATGAAAAGTCAAGATTAAGCAGTTTGACTTTTATGGATTGTGGAATTTTTAGCAAGCTGCACACAATATTATTTTTCAAAGTGAAGTAAAACGTAGTGGAATTTGAATTTGTATCACTTTCATGTTCTATTTTTATCTTCTTATTTTTTTGTTTGGGGTTCATTTTTTATTCTTTTTTGAAATTTTTTCTTTCAAGTCCTTTTATTTTTCTTTAGGACTTTTACCCTCTTTACATTTTTTAATTTTCTAATATGGGAAAAAAAAATTGCAGAAAGAAAATTATGTACATATTAGAAGACTAATCAAAGTCAATTCAAAATTATGAATCCTATTATTATAGGACTCTAAAAGTGGCTCCACATGGGGATGGAATTTCCTGGTGAAATTTCAAGAACTTTAAGATTGGTAGCCTTGAATTTTGACAGTGCTTTTGCCTTGGAATTGTTATTTTAGCTCTGCATTATTCATAATTATGACATTTTGTCTTTCAAAGCTTAAGGCCTTCTCTCTGGGCTTCAAATTTGTAAGAAAAACATACAATCCAATCTAAACTCTGCAATGTTATGTACAATGAGAAAATTAAACAAAGTGAACTACTCTTATTTTGGGAAATAGTAATGCTTCAAAATTCTACCATTGATAGGTCAACTTGGTAGATCTGATCCATCCAATTCCTTCATAAATAATGCATTGTTACCTCTGTAACCATAAATGACATAGGGACCTTTCCATAGGAAATCAAATTTACCATGTTTACCTTTCTCTTCTCTCTTATAATCCCACTTAAGAACTTTTTCACCTATGTAAAAATAATCTTCCTTAGTCTTCTTGTCAAATATATTTTTAATCTTATCTTGAAAAACTTGAGACTTGAGATAAACTTCCTCCCTGGTTTTCTACAAGTGTATGGTTTGATTTATCCTTCTCTGGATATCATTGGTTTCTATCTGCAGTTCTTGGATCATATTCATCACTGGTACTCCTAAAGAAGATGGAAAAATAGCATCCATACCACAAACAAGTTGATAAGGGGATGTACCAATGGACTTCTTTGTGGGGAGTCTGTTTGCCCATAAGGCATTAACTAACCTTTTGTTCCAGGTCTTTTTATTGTCTTCTAGTAGTTTCTTGATGATATTAACAAGGCTTTTATTGGAGGATTAAACAAGACCATTACCTTGAGGGTAATAGGCAGTGGAATGGCTAAGGGTAATGTGATATTTATTACAGAAGTCAATCATCTTTTTAGACTTGAAAGTAGTTGCATTATCAGTAATGAGCTTTTGGGGGAATCCAAATCTAGACAGTATATTGTTTTCTAAGAATGAGATTATGACAGTATTAGTGGCTTACGTGGAAGGGATGGCTTCTATCCACTTGGGGAAATAGTTTGTGGCTGTCAAAATCCATTTGTGCTGGGTTGAGGATGGTGGGTGAATTTCACCAATGAAGTCTAAACCCCATTGCTAAAATGGTATTTATGTGGATATGGGTTGAAGGGGTAAAGGTAGTAGCTTTTTCTTCCCTTCAAAGATTTGGAATTTGTGACAGGAGGTCACATACTTTTTCACATCTTCAAATAGTGTAGGTAAATAAAAATGAGTTCTCAAGATTTTATTTGTAGTTGACTTCTAGTAAAGGTTTCCTCCAGAGTCACCTGCATGAAATTCTTCCATAATTTTATCAGCTTCATCTTTAAAAAAACAATTCAATAAAATTCCACCATGATCTTTCCAAAACAGTACATTATCTATGATACAAAATTTCATTTTTTTTTAACTTAAAAAATATAGCTTTATTTCTTGATAATCCAAGAGGAGCTTGTAAATTTAGTAATAAAAATATGATATCTGCATACCATAGTGAATCTGAAAAGGCTTCACTGACCTGTGGAGTCACCATCTCTTCTTGATCATCTAATTTGGCAATAAAATTTATATCTAAAGCATGACAGTTTGATTCAGCCATGAGTTTGGCTAAACCTTGACCTTTAATGAGTTTGGTGGGCTTAATTTCTATGTCATATTCCAAAATGGTGGCAATCCATTTGTCTCTTTTACCAGCATGCCCATTCTGAGTCAGAATTTCCTTCACTACTGAATTTGGAACATAAGAAATGATGTGTGAATATAGGATGTACACTCTAAAGTCTTTGATAGCCTTCACTAAAGCTAGTGCTTGCTTTTCCATTATGTTATACTTTAAAATGGTATTTATAAGTGATTTTCTGAAAAAAGCAATGGGTTGTTCATAGCCCTGATCATTCTTCTGCTGTAAAACTGCACCAATAGTATGTTCTTAAGCAAAAGAAAAAATAATGAAATATTTTTTGAAATCAGGACTTATTAGGACTGGTGTTTTTATCAAGGCTTGTTTAATTTATTCAAATTATTGTTTCGCCTCTATAGTCCATTTAAGTGCTAAGTTTTTTTTCAACATGTTATTGAGTTCTCTAATTATTTCTACTAAGTTTGAAATGAATCTTCTAAGAAAATTGATTTTACCTAAGAAAGCCTGCAAGTATTTAATATTCCTAGGATGGATTATGTTCATAATGGCCTCTATTCTAGCAGGTTCTATCCTAATTCTCTCTTTTGATATAATATGCCCTAATAGTTTTCCTTCTTCAAGTCCAAAGAGAGTCTTTTTGGGATTTAAATAAATGCAAAATTTCCTGCATTTAATGAACACTTGTCTAAGATGATCTAGATGTTCATTATCAATTTTTAAAAATACAGTTATGTGAGATAGATATATCACAAGAAAATCATGAATTTCTTTAGCAAAAGCTATATCCATAGCTCTCTGAAAGGTGGCTTCTGCATTCATTAATCCAAAAGGCATTTTCAAATACATGAACGTACCCCAAGGAGTAGTAAATGCAGTCTTTGGTTGGTCTTATTTTTGAACTAAAATCTGGTTGTATCTAAAGAATCCATCAAGAAATGAAATCTTGGATGAACCAACCACCCTTTGTAAAATGTGATCCATCTTGGGGGTAGTTATCTTTTAGGGACACTTTATTTAAATTCCAGAAATCAACACAAAGTCTAATTTCTCCTGTATTTTTTCTAGTGGGAACTAAGTTTGAAACTCAATCAGAATATCTGATAGGTGCAATTATCTGAGCTTCATACATTCTTTTACCTCTTTTTCAATTAAAGGCCTTAAAATTGGATTGATTCTTCTAAGCTTCTACTTGAAAGGTTTTTGATCTTCTTTTATGGGTATTTTGTGTTGTATTATGCTAGTGTCATAAGATTTTAAGTCTTCATAACTCCATGAAAATACATCCAGAAATTCCTTAAACAGTGTTATATATTTCAGTTTTTCTTCTTGAGGTAAAGATTTTGAAAGTTTGATGAGTTTAGGCCTTTCTTCGGTTCCTATATTTCATTCTTCTATATCTGATATTAATGGTTCCATCTTTTTTTTTCTTGCAACTTCATTTGAATCAAAAATATCTTCTAATGGGGCTAATCCCTTAGGTAAAATGTTGCTATTAAGGTTTAAAATGTTAGAATCATCATCTACTAATTCTTCTATTTCTACCTTTTCTAAATTATCTATTTCTACTTGACTGAATTTAGTGGTTTTAGTGAAATCTAAATTATTTACATCTATCTCACTGTCTATTTTATCTTCTAATGTACAGTCTGTATCTATGTTACAATTATGAAATTCTCCCTCAGTATTCATGAAATGATAGATGTGTTCATCCTGTGAAAATATTTGCCAATATTTTAGATTATCTGGTATTGTAGGCCTATGTTTAACTTTTGTTTTATATTGATGATTTGGTTGAAAAGGAAGATTATAGGTACTTGAAAAATTTGCTAAACTGTGTGCCTGTATGTTCTGTTTTCTAGGAATTACATCGAAGTCACACTCAAACAATTCTTTTATCAAATCTAAAACTATTTCTCTATATTGGCTTAATCTAGGATTATACACAGAATATTCTCCTCTAGTCTCTTTTACAATTAAATCAGAGTCTCCCATGATAGAAAATATTTTGCCTCCTAAATTTCTAACAATTTTCAATCCTAAAATCAGAGATTCATACTCATCCATGTTGTTTGTACATTTGAAATTTAATCTAAAGGAATGAACTTTTGCATGATTGTTTTCCATCTTGTGAATCCAAACTCCTGCTTATGCTCCTAATTTGTTCACTGATTCATCAAAATCAAGGTGCCACATTGATTCATGAAATATGTTCTCATTGTCTGGGTATTTCTCTTTCTGTTTTAATTATGTGTTGTTCTCTATACCAGTTTCAAAATTACATAAAATGAAAGAGTCCATATCAGTAGGTGTAGAATAAATGGGATAATTTCGATGTATTTCTACACTACTAACCATGTAATTCATTCATGTTTCTCTGTAAAGCTTCTTGGGTTAGCCAAATGATGAAATAGTTGCATAAGACATGTCTAATTGTAGAGATCCCTGTATTTTTGATCCCCATGAGCGAGATAACAACATCATATATTTAGGATGGATATCAGCTACTACAATATCCATGACTATGCTTTTCCCAGGGTATTGAACTAAAGTGACACATAAATCTTTGATTAAACCTAGACATTTCACTTTACTAGAATCAAATGAGAAAATATCTTTATAAGGTCTAGTGATGTCTAAATTCAAGGTTTCCATTATTGCTTTTGGCATTAAATTATGTGAAGATCCTAAGTCTACCATAGCATTATGTAAAATATGATCATGAATAGTAAAGCTAATGTAGAAAGGAGGAACTCCTCCCTCTTGGTGTTTTCCATATACTTCAGGACCAAATATTAATTCTGGTTGGTCATCAATCAAATTGACAGAGTCTTCTCCTTCATTTATGTTTAATGTGTCAGTGATCTGTGACTTGTATAAGTCATGTTTTACCAACTCTGTTAAAGGAATTGGTTTCTTCAGTTTGGAAATTTCAGTCTGGATGTTGAATGGTGCTTGTGTTTTTACTAACTGAATTATTTCTTCTTTACTAACTGCAGTTTGAGTGTGTTTATCTTATTTTTTTACAATTGGTTTTTCATTTTTTTTTGTTTTTCCACTGTTTTACTGCTTTTTATCTTCTTTCAGCAACTGTTTTGGTAGCAGTTATTTTAGGATCAACTGATTTTGGATTAGCAGCAGATGTTTTTGGATCCGAAATTTTTGTTTTTACAGAATTTGTTCTCTTAGCAATAATATATTTTTGAGGATCAGCTGATGTTTGAACATCGATATCTGTAATGTCAACAATTTTAGGACTGGGTGTAATTTTAGGACTAGAAATTTCCTGATTTGAATTAGAGTTTTGTTGGGTTTCCCTAGGAAGGATTTGCAGTACTTTGGTAGTAGGAGCCTCTACTATTTTCTTTGTTTGAGTTTGGGCATATTTCTTAGTAGGGACTTCTACATTTTTCTTACTCCTAAGGTTATATTTCTTATGATCTTCATTGGTTGCAAACTCATACCTTGCATGTAATCAAAAGACTCACCATATTCTAATTGTAACTGTTGTAATTCATATAATTCATGTTCTTATTGTGTAAGAAAAATGGTATTATCATCATTAATGCCCATTATATTTCTCTGATTGTCTTCATCATCTTCGTTTTGGTGAGAAATTTCAGCATAGTTCTCTTAGAAATGTGGTCTTATTGTTTGATCATGTGTTGATTCTCTAGATTTACCAGTGTTGGTGTTTTTCCTGAAATTGAGATTTCTTATTTGAGGACCTTGTTGTTGATTATCCCACCGTGGCTTTCTTTCCATATTATCTAACCTATCCATAATTCTTTCTAAAAAATTTTCTAAGTTATCTATTTTCAAATCTGAAGTTGATGTTTCCTCCTTTATTGTGACTCTCCTTTCATTTCTCAATTTAGCTTTCTTGGCTAACAGGTTTGCTTCTACACTTACAGCAATACTTTGCATCTGCTCTAAGGTTTCTAGGTTTCTCTCTCTCATTTGGTAAGCCATATATGTATCAAATCCATCGGGGAATTTGATCAAGGCAGAGTCTGGAGGAGGTTTAAGATTGGCAGGGATTGCATTGTAAATATTGTTATATCCTGTACAATAGTCCTGAATTGTTTCATTAGGTGCTCTTTTTATGTTTTCAAATTCAGACAAAATTTGTAATGGATTCTTCTTTTTCTCCAATCTACGAAGAAACATTCTATGGAAAGAAGCTAAATCATAAATACTACCAACAGGCAAACCTTTAAACCACTGCTTTACATCACCAGATAAAGATTGAGAAAAAAGTTTCATTTGCACATCGACTTCATCTATTTCATGTAGTTCAAAGTAGTCTGTCATTTTGTTAACATGTTATTGGGCAGTGTAATGACTAGCACTATCAAATTGAAATATTTTTTTTTGGTAATCTCGGGGCATGGCATTTAGAGGGGCTTGTAGGACCAAGGGCATATCTAGAAGCCATGGCTTGGATTCTAGCTTGGCTAGGAGGTAAGTTTGAAGTGCTTGGTGATGAGGTTGAAGTACTTGCAAATGATGTTAAAGCACTTGTAGATGAGTTCGGTATACTAGAAGATGTACTTGGAAATGTTGTGGTTGAAGTGCTTGAAAATGCAGTAGCAGTGCTAGAGGATGAACTTGCAGTATTTTGGGTTGGAAATAAAACTCTAGGTTGAAGTGGAAGCTTAGGAATGAAGGATTATGTGGAATGAATTGTGGTAGAAATAATATATGAGGTGGTATTAAACAAGGATGAACCTACAAATTCTAAATGACTGGTAGAAGGCTTAGGGGTATAGGCAAATAAAGCAGTCAATTCAAGTGAATGTTGAAAATAAGCTTCATCAATTTCCTTAATCAAAGTTGTAGTTAAAGCATCAAGATTATCATAAACTTCTAGGGTTTTTTCATGTGAATCTAGTGAAACGGTTTCCTTCTTACTTTCAATGAATGAAATGAAATCAGGGTCTATTATGCTATTATGTATGTCACTTTCTGATTTTGTTCTAAACAAAGATTTCTCAAAAGCTAAATCAAATTCAATGTCTTGTAAACTTGATAATTTATTGGGAAGAGAATTTGCTTTGATCAATGGACTTTTATTAGCTAAACTTTCTATTTTTTGTTTTTCTTTAAAAATCTGTCAGGATTATCTACTATTATAGCAGGTTCTGGATCAGGGTTAGACCTGGTATAATAGACTCTTCTGGAAGCCAAAATTTCATTTTTTAATGAAAATTTTACTAACAACCCTTTAAAGAAATCTTAAGGTGAAAAGATAAATAATGTATTTCCTTAAAGATTAATTTTAACACTAAGGATTGGTTAGTTCCCTAGTGGAGTCACCAATATGTTATCACTCCAATAATTCTCAAGGGTTGTTTATATTTTGGTTTAAAGAATATTAGAGGTAACCACAAACCTAATTTTAAGGCTTAGGATCTAGCCTTCCTAATGCTCAAAGAGGGCTCTCTCTATATGGTTTATCTTTTCTATTTGTAGTTGATTTTAGGCCAGTTGTGTAGGATTAATTGGGATTTGATTTTGGATTTGGTTTGGTGGGAAATTACTTAATAAAATGGATAGATGTAGATTTTTATTCCATTGGGCTAATGGAGTCAAAGTGTCAAGAAACTTAAACAAGATCAAGGTTCTAAAGGGAAGTATTCACAGGGCAAGATAGTTTGGTCACTTCATATTCTTAGGCTACTGGTGAAAATGGTTTCAATCAGGGTGAGAGAACAATTAAGGGTTCTCAAATCTAGATAATGAGTGAAAAGACATAGGTTAATTGAAATAAGGGAGAAATTAAGAATTCCCTAATCTGGATATCAGAAGAAAAACATATAAATGATAAACAGTTCAAGACAGAGTGTAATTAAACATATTCTGTAATAATATTCCAATTATATCATTTAGATTAAGAAAACATATGAACATGTGAAAACTTCAGAAAGAAACAATTGAACAAGTTGAAATTACTTCACTGTAATGGCCCAACACATTAATCTTATAATATAATCTCTTTATTTCTTTAATCTAGTCTTCTGACTTGAAATTGGTACAATCACCCTCATGTTCCAGAATAGTACAACTATAGAAATGTTCAGCAATCCATCCACCCTCAATACTTAAAAATGTGAAGTATTTATACAAAAACTCTTACAAAATATCCTAAAACAACTTAGGAATTATTCAAGGAAAAATAAATATCTTCATGCAAGAAGATAGAGACAACTATCTAAATAATGCAAGTTGTCCCTGATTTTATTGATTTGTTGTTTAATTATTGATATTTTGCTGCTGGTTTGTCTCTGATTTTTGCTCAATGAAGGCTCCTTGTTAGGTAGTGGAGTGTCCTATACAATGGCATATTTCATCTCTACTTTGTAATTTTGTCTTGACTTTAACTCTAACTGTAAACTAACACTCTTTACTTTGATACTCTTTAACCTTTTGACAGTTGTTCTTTACTGCAAACTGTAACTGTAAAACAACATGCTCTGTTTTATATTTTCCTGACTGATATTTTCCTCATTTGACTGCCCTGTTTGACTACTTTGATATTCATAGTAAATCAGTCAATTTTTCCCGAAGTTTTTCCTCTGGTAACTTAATTTTCACCATCCTCCTAAATATTTCATCAGCCTCTATATATTTTGAGAATTTAGGCTTGTTGACAAATAGGTGTTTCACCTCATGTTGCAGGTAAAACAAATTCTCAAAATTCTTGTAAAGTACCTTCCCTGTTGGAATTCCCTGCATGGCTGAATTATTATCTTGTTCCTTAGCCACTTCTCTCATCTTCTTATCATAATCATCTTGCTTCATTAGTTTGTCATGAATAACTAATGGATTTGGAAGGCCTTTTTGTCTGAGAGTGTCAAACTTCATCATGAACCTTGTGATGGCAACTTCCATATTCTAGAATTTATCTTCTAGTTGTATCATCATAATCTTTTTAGAAATAAACTTCCTAACTTCTAGGATGGTTTCTGTTATGTCACTAATTCCAATTTCTTCAAGTTCTTGCCTATTCTTGGAATTAAGGAATTTGATGATTTCATTAGCCTCTTCAGGCTTCTTACCAAGCTCTTCTTTGATCTTCTGGATAGCTTCTCTTGATGCTTTGACTTATTATTTCTGTTCATAGATAACCTGTATGGATGGCCAAATATCATTGACAGCATCAATGATATTGGCCCATAGATGTTTCTTGGCTTGTGCCATTGGTTCTTTTAGTGTTAGATCTTTCTCTAACTTCTTAAATTTCTCATTCAACATTTTTGCCTTATGTTCTTCATTTTTGTGCATTATCTTAGAAACTTTATTTTCATCTTCCAGACTTTTTAGCTGTTCTTTAAGTCTATTAATTTCATCTATCTGAATAGACATGTCCTGCATAGCTTTTACTAGTTTACTTGCTTCATCTGTAGGTTGTACTTCTGTTGTTGATGACTCTGTTGTGGAAGTTGTTGCTGAGGTGACAGGAAGTGTTGTAGCCATTGGCACTGTAGGAGCCAATGATTCTGCCATTGTGGAAGGGACAACAATACTGATTACAGGAATGACAGTGACTGGAAATTCTTCTGCTCTGGCCTTTTTCTCCTGGACCAACTTGTCCATTTCATTCTCCATTTCTTTAATCTGGGAATTCAAATGTAGTATGAGATTCATAATCTCATCTTTCTGATTTGCATCCTGTAACACTTCCTTTGCCTGAGGATGTTCAGTAGGAGGCAGTTTTAGTTGCTTCTTTAATGCAGTAATGTCTCCATTCTTCTTCTTTATCAATTCATCTACAACTTTTACATTTTATGTATCATATCCTACTTCAATAACCAAATATTCCAGTGATTTTATTATGTTGTCTTTAGCTTGAGAGGATGCATTTTCCAACTTGAGTTGATATTTGATGTTTCTAAGAGTATTTTGCAGCTTCTTTACACTCATGGCTTTATTTTTCATTGTTGAATAAAGCATTTCACCAGCGTGTTTGTGAAATTATATTTGATCAATAGGATGAAGATCATCTACTTGAACTTCGTATGATGACTTTTTGTAATCATCTAATGATTTTGGATGCTTTACTTGGCTGTAGGAAGGTCATTTTCATTTTTCTAGTCTTATAGTCAAAAGCATAAAGAAATATGCTTTGGTCACTGGGTGACTGCTTCCAATACTGGTTGTATGTATTAGTCTTCAAAACTTCATTTCTCATTTTTATCTCTTTGTATTTCTGCATAATGTCCATCTCCTTCTTTTTTGGTTTGTTGGAGGATGACATTTCAACACTGTGCTGCTTCTAAATTAGCTGTGTGTTGGAAGTTGAACACTGATGTGATTCTTTAATCACTATAGTAGGTGCATTGTATTTTGCTATTGTATCTGTGTCAATCACTTCTATTGTTTTTCACTTCTTCATTGACAGGATTTAATTTTGGCTTCTTCCTCTACATTAATTTAAATTTGGTTTCAGTAGTTGTTGCTGCAGTGTATGATCCTTCTTCTCTGATTCTTTTAGAATTCATGTCTTCTTGGGCTGGAGTCTACAAAGTTTGACTAATATCACCTTGCTTATTTACCTCAATAAAGGTGTTCTCCAACCATTCAGACTAGTTGGAGTATTTCTCAATATCTGGTTTCTTCTCATGTACATAAGAAGTTAGTTTGCATTTAACTCTCAGTTTACTTATTACTCCCAGAGGATCATAATACCATACAAAACTCTTACTGAATTTAAACTCCTGCAAATACTTTTCACCCTCAGGACTTGCATCTCTGTTATTATAAATGAAAGGGCCAACCTGATTCTTTATTTTTAAATGTGTCTTTTTCTTAGCTTCCGGGAAATTGATTGCATCAGAATTAATAATCTGCCTTATATACTCAAGGGCAGATAACCTCATTGGGAGGTATTTGGGCAGTTTATTTGGAATAATATTTGATCCATATACCCTTATATCTGTATGTTTTTGGTACAAGTACCAACATCCTGTCCTATTATGCTCTGACAACTGCAGGACCTTCTTAATTTCCTCACTAATGCTGGGTTACATACTGTTTTTCAGCATATTGACCATAGGATGAATGAAGGAATAAATAAAATCTATATAGGTGGACTGTGTGGAGTCTTTTCTTATTAAAGGAGTCCAAAATATCACTGACTGTGGATTACCTTCAACATCAAGCTTCTGAAGGTTGATGGCAAATTTCTTAGACGGAAAGTATAAAAACATGTGGAATAGGACTGAGCAATACTTGAAAACACCTTCTTCAGGTGTTTTTACCAATTGTTCATGAATATTATTAGCAAGGTATTGGGAAAATTTGAAAATGGTAGCAAGAGGCTGACCAGGTGTGAAAGTAGACAAAAAAATCTAGTACTGCAACATCAACATGCTCATATGTGAAATAACCAAGAATAAAATACAGCATGCTAATGATATGTCTCGTTCTTTCAGAAAATTTTGCAGATGGGTAAGGAGAATTTATCTTGGGAATTTCTACAGATGAAGGCATGAAATTTTGGAATATCTAGAACCTCTTGGGGAAGTCCAGATTCAGATACAACTATGTAAGAGCCTCAATGGAGAAAGGGGTTTCATCTAGCCTGGATTGGATTTGGAGTATTTAATTAATTGACTCAGCTGTAATAGTAAACATAATTTATTTTTTAGAGTTTATTATGGCTCTTTGGTCAGGGAAATAGCAATATTGACAAAGTCTGATTACTTCTGGGCACTGGAAAGTTTGTGGGAATACATACTTTGGCAGATTAGATTCCCAAATGAAAAGCTCATCTCCTTTTTCTATGGATTTTTCATGGCTCCAGCAGTGGATCTCAAGAAGGATAAATTCAGTGACTGTGTCATTAATTTTAAAATATTTGTCAGCTAGGGGAGTGTGTTCTACATCTACAACTGGGGGTTGTAGAGGATTGACAAATACAATGCTTTTGGAAGCAATTCTTTTTTTATATTTATTCAATTGATTAATATTTGACTTAAGAAATGGTTCCAGGCCTTTGGGAGCACCTCAGAAATATTATTAAATTTTTCAGACTGATTTAGGATGAAAAAGGGGCTTATCAATGGTCTGCAATGGTTTAATTGATCTAATATTCAATCTTTGTGATTTAAAGCAATTTAAGACCTCAGAATTTCTATGAAAATATGTTCAAGATTTGCAGAAAAGGATTTGGGGAAGCTACTGGGATTTCTTCAAGTCTGTAGATGGCTTCTAAATAATTCAATTAATCAAAATGTTCTTTCTGTGACAAAAATTAATCTTCGGACTTCATAATTCTGTAAAAGGAAGCCTAGGGTCTGTATGAAAGGTAAAAAAGGCATAGAATGTTTACTTTAGTCTGCAAAGGCTTCTATTTTAATTCAATTACTGGTTACTTTCTTTAGCTTTAGGAATAGGCCTAACCACTGAAGAATACCTGGAGAAAAAGAAGATTTTTAAGTTTGCAAAGGGTTTCTGAAGCAGCGGAGGTTTTTTGATATTCTACTGGTCTTTATAGAGCTTCAATTCAGTTCTGCAATGACTGTATCAACAAATAGTCTCGATTTCTGGTGAAAAAAATCTTAAAATGAGGTCAGCAGAGTGATCTGTGCTTGAAAAATGGTCGGCAATGCTTATTCAATGCAAAATTGTAATAGAAAGTGGTAAAAGGGATAACAAAGGGTGGTTATATGCATTTTTAACCAACAATTTTTATATTGAACGTGTAGGTCTTTTCAAATGACAAGGTGGTTTGGATAACGGTTATGAGAAACCGCTCAGTGGTTTTCGCACTGGCCAAAGGTGGTTGGTGGTATTTTTTCTGGCGATGCGATCAAATGAAAATTCGACACGTAGAAAAGAGCAGAGCTCCGAAAACCATGGATATCGCAAGGTTTGGGGTATGTTAACGATCAGGCAATGGAATGTGCGATAAGCAATATAGGCCATCAAATATAATGGGTTGAGATCTGACGGTTGGGAGGATGCGACAGATGTGTCGGGATTGGATAGGCATGGGGCCTGGGATATTAAGTTATGCGATGAGTTATATATGCATAAAAGCTATGGTTTAATATACATGGGGTCGGGACTATTATGATAGGCGGGGTTTATAATAGGTGGGTCTGGGATATATCACATGTAGGGAAATTAAACCATAGTTTATATAAAAATAATGGGTTGGGAATGATATATATAAAGGAATTAATATAATACGGGTTTAAAAGGTATAACGGGAGTTAATACATAAATTTAAATGTTAATACTATACAATGAAATGTTATCAAGTGCGGAAATTTCACTAAGTGTTAATGTAAAAACTTTTATTGGGGAGGGATATTTGTAGTGGGGCTCAACATATAATTCAATCATTTAAACTTAGGATAAAGGGTTTTTATGAATAAAAGGAAATTAATAAAGGGATTTTTAATTTTCCAAGGATAAATATGCATTTTAACTTAGGAAAAGGGGTTTTGTAAGGAAAAATGAGTGACTAATGGGGAAAAAAGGGTGAACATGAAGGGGAAAAGCTATATTTACAAGGGGAATGATTTTGAAAGGGAGTTAGTAAATGAAATGACCAATTTTTCTACTATCCATGCCTTGTGAAAAACTAATTTTACCTACCCATTAGCTACCCTAACATTTTTATTCATTTACATGGGTGCATTTGAGCATGCAGACCCTTATTCATTTTTATTTTAACAACAAACTATCTAATTCTAATCTTATTTCTTCCAAGGGCTCAGATTACACTGTTGAGCTCCTTTATTCTCTACCTAACTATTGATCTTCCAAGATTACTCTGTTTGGCTAGATATTTATTCTCTCTTTATCAGAATGAAATTTAAAGTATGAAAAGTCAAAATTAAGCAGTTTGACTTTTATGGATTGTGGAATTTTTAACAATTTGCACACAATATTATGTTGCAAAGTGAAGTAAAAAGTAGTGGCATTTGAATTCGCATCACTTTCGTGTTATATTTTTATCTTCTTCTTTTTTGTTTGGGTTCATTTTTTATCTTTTTTCTTTCGAGTCCTTTGATTTTTCTTTTAGGACTTTTACCCTCTTTACATTTTTTAATTTTCTAATATGGGAAAACAATTTTGTAGAAAGCAAAGTATGTACATATTACAAGACTAATCAAAGTCATTTCAAAATTATGAATCCTATTATTATAGGACCCTAACAACTCGAAGGCCTATATATTATTGAGAAGAAATGTAAAATCCTAAACATCCAAAAGCCTAACCCTAGAATATGAAACACCATAATATGGTACCTGTCGAGGTAAATTGGTACATAAATTTCCCGAGGTCTTAACTTTGGCATACTATCTCCATTTGATGCACATGATACATCGTTAGAAAGATATATTCGAGGACTAAAACTACTAATAGGGAATATGAAGTCCGAAATGGAATCATATAAATTATGAAACATAATTATCTTTGGGGGAGGTTTAATGCCCAAAATACTTTGTTTAGGGCCTCAAAAAGGGTCCGGAAGTTTAGGACCCGAAAATTGTTCAAAAATAATAATTTGTGCTACAACTAAGGAAACAAAAAAATGAAAGAAATAATGGTGGGGGTCCAAGTGGAATAGGCGGGTGGCCACCAATATCCACTTGGATCATTTCTTCGCCCTTAGGAGGAACTGGTCCCCATTGCATTGAGCTCTTGCATGAGATGAGGAAACTTCTACTGAACTTGGTCCCTAGTGAGCCACTTGCCCTAATGATGGAGTTGGCCTGCATTGAAAACTTGATATAGCTATATCCTCTGCTAGTGGATGTTCTTGATCTGTGTGTTCATAATCTGATCAGTTGTGGCTTGTTCCATGCAGTCTGGGTTTAACTATGTTGGCGTGAGTTGTTCTGCCATGTCGGATGTGTCAAATAGAGGTTGAAAGTAGGGTCGAAGGAGGTCCACATTGAACACTGGGTGCACACCAAGGAATGGTGGAATACTGAGCTCAAAGGAATTTTCCCCTACAGCCTTGGTGATGGTGTGTGGCCCATATCAGAGTGGGCGAAGCTTGTGGTGGGGTCCAGCAAGGCGCTCCTTCTGCAAATGTAGCCACACTTTGTCGCCCACCTGGAATTTTTGTTGCACCTGATGCTAATCATGCCGCTTCTTGTACTTAGCATTGGATCTGTCCAATATTTCATGAACCTATTGGAAAATGTGTTGAATGCGCTCAATGAAGTTGTTCACCTTAGCATCTTCAGACTGGACATGAGCCGAATCAACCTGAGTAGCTGAAAATTGAATGGCTACATTAATGGGACATAGTGATTGGAATCCCAAGCCCACCTGAAAGGGGATTTGGTCGATTGAGCTGTGGAGGGCCTGGCTATAGATATGTTTTACATAGGAGAGTCTCTCATCCCATGTGCATAATGTGTACGATCATGCTGTTGATGACCTCTCTCTGGCCATCAGTTTTGGGATGGAATGTTGTGGACTTGGTGAGCTTGGTGTCTAGAATTGACCAGAGGTTGGAGAAAAATGTACTGAGAAATCTATTGTCTTGATCTGAGATGATAGACTGTGGGATCCCAAAGTGTACCCACACTCGTTAAAAGAAGAGTTTAGCAGTGGCTTCTACTATAATATTCTTCTTGCAGGCCGCCATAATGGCCATCTTTGAGAATATGTCGACGGCCATGGAAACACATTCGTTGTCATGCTTAGAACAAGGAAGGCTCGACATGTAATTCATGGAGATGGATCCCTAAGGTTGACTAGGGGTAAGTAGCAAGGTATAGAGTCCTTGCTTCTTGATGGTCAGTTTGGCGATGGCATAGGCATTGTAGGATCTGATGTACTTCTTGACATCTTGTGGAAGGTTTGGCCAATAGAAATAATTTTTCAGTACTGCCACTGTTTTCTCGACCCCAAAATTCCCAGCAACCCGAATGTAGTGCACTTCCCAAATCATCTTGGCACACTCGCTTGAAGGAACACAAAGGTTTCCCAAATGATATAGCAATGCATCCTGTAAGTGAAAATTTGGAACTTGGTTACAAGAGAATCTTATATGTGTGGCCAAATTCTAGATTGATCTTGTAGAGAAACAACCAATCAGAATTCTTGTGCCCACAAGAGTTGAGCACGATGGTTATCACCACGATTAGTGGTCTGCTGAGGAAGTCTGCAACATTATTGGTTTTTCCCTTCTTGTACTTGATGTTCAAATGAAACTGTTTTAGATATGTGGACCACTTTTGTTAAAAATATTTTTGCAACTTTCATTGTGTATGTATGAACTGCAAGGTTCGGTGGTCTGTGTGGATTATCGTTCCCTCCCCCAAAATGAAATGCTTCCATTGTCAGCAAGCCTTCACAATGGAGTACATATCTTTTTCATAAGTGAGATATGTTCTGACTATGTTAGACAATGTCTCACTATGGTATGCCACTGGATGCCCCTCTTGAGTAAGAACTACCCCAATAGCAAGGTCAGAGGTATCTGTCTCGATCTCAAATGGTTGTTGAAAGTCTGGTAATGTGAGCATTGGGGCACAATAGAGGCGATGTTTCAATTCTACAAACAAAATTTATTAATATTCTAACCACAATAATTTTTCTTTCACTCCTCCCTTGGTGACTTGACTCAAGGGCCAAGTGATATGAGAGAATCCCAACGCGAACCTGTGGTAGAAATTAGCAAGACCTAGAAATGTGAAGCTCTCTTAAAGTGGTTGGGGTTGACCAATCCCGAATTACATGGATCTTGGTTGGATCCACATGCACCCCCCACTCATTAATAATGTATCCTAGATACTGAACTTGGGTCATGCCATAAGTGCACGTATCTAAATTGGCACACAAATTGTGTTTCCACAATGTTTCAGAGACCTGTCAGATGTGGTGGAGGCAATCTCTCCAAATCTGGCTGAAGATCTGGATGTCAACCAAGTACACTACTAAAAATGAGTTAGTTAATAGTCACGAGATGTCTTCCATTAGCCTCTTGAAAGTTGCAGGAGAATTCATCAACCTGAAAGGCATGACAAGCCATTCAAAAAGGCCCTCCTTGGCTTTGAAGGCAGTCTTCCACACATCAGACAGTTTGATTGGTACCTGGTGATACCTGGACTTCAAGTCGATCTTGCTGAAATATTTTTCCCCTTTGAGTTGGTCCAGAAGGTCATCCATCCATGGGATCAGGTACCTATTCTAGATAGTGATCTTGTTCAGTGCCCAATAGTCAATACAGAGTCTCCAAGTCCCATCCTTCTTCTGTACCAACACGATCGGGCTCCCAGAGGGAAATGAACTTGGCCGGATGTGACCTTTATGCAGCATCTCCTGAATTTGCCTCTTGATTTCATCGTTCTCTAGAACAAAGCGTTGATAGATTGGTCCATTAGGCAGCGACGCATCTAGGCTCAGATCGATTGGGTGATTGACTTGACAGTGCAGAGGCACCCCTATGGGTGAGGTGAATATGTCTCGGTACTCTTCCACGACCTTGTCCATTTTTTGTTGTCGTGAAGAGGAGCCATGTCTGAAGGTCATGGCCACAGAATTTTTCTTGGCCTAAGGGCAGTCATCAGGAAGAAAAATTTCCCAGTTTTGGAAATGAGATTACTGCATTGTTTTGCAGTAACCAAAGAGATAGTGGCCGGCGGTGGTACCTCTATTATCATGTACAACTTATTTCCCAAAGTAACAGTAACATCGCGAGGCCGAGACACATACACAACATGTCACTTCCACAAGTATGGTTTCCATAATAATACATCACAAACATCAAGAGGAGAAATGTCACATAATAAATCATCATTGAAGGGCTTGATGCTGTAGGGAAGGAGACACTGATGGCTAACGTGAAGATCCCTTCCTTGGTGAAGCCACCTGATGGTGTATGACTGTGGGTGTGCTGTGGTTGACAAGCCTAACTGATTCACAACCTCTATTGAAATGAGTTTCTTTTGGCTCCTACTATGGACAATGAACTATAGTGGGGAACCCTTTACCCACTTCTGGGAGTGGAAGAGATGCTTCTCCTCCTCTGGATCTTCTGGTTCTTCCTTTTGGATATTTGTGGTGGCAACGATGGAGTTGGGCTACGCATCAATAATATTCTTCCCTGTATCATTCCCATTCTCAAGTTTTGATTCAATGTTAGAGCATGCATCTAATTCAGAAGCGTTCATCTCAGAAACCAGTGACTGCTTGGCCCGACACTCACTTGTGTCTTGAGTGGAGCTCTTATGGAACTCACACCACCTTCCCATGTCCTTCTTTGGCTTCAGGGTGTTGTTATTTGCTTGTATTTTTTATAGGTTTTCTTGGGCTTCCATGCCTTGGCTTTGTCCTTTGTTCTGTATTTTGGGTGTACCTTTCGTTTACTTTTTATTCGCAGATCGAAAGTCTCACTTCTTCTGTTTTAATTTCTTCTCAATCTTGAAAGCATACTAGTATGTCGTACCAAGCGAGGAGATGTTGAGGAACTCCATTTCCTCCTGAATGTATCTGTGCAAACAACTGCGGTACTTAAGCACCAAATGTTTCTTCAAATCTTTGATAGCCAACTTTGTGCGCAGGGTATGGAACATATTCATCAGCTCATGCACATCTTGATCCCTTTGTTGCCGGAGCGTAGTCCATTGTATGTACTTGTCCTCATATCTCCCCACGTGATAATATTATTCCTTGATGACGTCTTGGAAAGAATTCCAAGTGGGTATGACCAAGAACAGAGATTTTACCCCCTTGTCCTCTTTATCACAGTAGGTTTTCCACCAGTCCTTGACATGGGGGGAAAATTTGAGCAGTGAAAAAATAATCTTCTCCCAGCCGAAAAAGTCATGAATCGAGAAATATCCTTCTAATAGATTCAACCATCTATCTACAACATCTGGATCTATATGGCCATAAAATATGGGAATTTCAAAGTTTACTTGTACCTTAAAAGGGGTTGTGCCTCCAGAGTGGCTGTTGGATGCAGATGCGCCGCCAGTGGGCAGTCGTTGAAGGATCTAGGTGAGGTTATCCATCATCGCGTTCTTTTATTTTTCAAGGGCATCCTAATGCAATATTTTGATAATATATCCTGCTCCCTCGTCTTTCTTTTCTTCCTCCATGGATGGTCGTCGGGGTTTTCGAGGTTGATCTTGCAAAGGTTCAACTAGATCAAGCCCTAAATCCTTATACCTCAACCTCATTGGGGACCTACAAAGAAGGATCGAGAAAGAGAAGACCACTCTAATACCACTGATCTGAATTTATGCATGAACACAACAGAATACACAAATAACCATAAATACAAAGATGTAATGGAAATAACACTTCATTTCATTAATATCAATGAACTGAAATTTGTTTACAAATAGAATGGAAATAAACTAGCTAGGGCGCTGGTAGCTTATCTCTAAGAAGAGATATGGTGGCTACATGCCTTTGAAATCTATATTACAATGTGGCTCGAAGGCCTATATATTATTTAAAAGCAATGGAAAACCCTAAACATCCAAAAACCTATCCCTAGGAGATGAAACTCCATAATATGGGCCCCGTCAGGGTAAATTGGTACATCAATTTCTCGGGTTCGTAACTTTGGCATACTATCTTCATTTGACGCACATGATAATTCGTTAGAAATATCTATCTGAGAACTACAATTGATCACAATGAAATTCTAGAACAAGCTCATATCAATTCTATAACAGAATCATCTTCACCACAGGTTTAATTCCAAAAAAATGTCGTTTAGGGCCTCAAAACGGCTCTGGAAGTTCAGGACCCAAAAAACTGCCAAAATTTTAAATTGTGCTACAATTAACGAAATTGAAAAAATGAAAGAAATAATAGTGGGGGTAGAAGTGGAATAGGTGGGTGACCACCAATATCCACCTGGATCATTCCTCCCCCCTTAGGAAGAAATGGTCCCCATTGCGTTGAGTTCCTCGATGAGATGAGGAAACTTCTGTTGAACTTGGTCCCTGGTGAGCCACTTACCTTGGTGAAGGAGATGGCCTGATTTGACAACTAGATGTAGATAGATCCTCTGCTGGCGGGTGTTTTTGATCTGGGTGTCCATAATCTGATCATGTGTGGCTTGTTCCATGCAGTATGGGTTTAATTATGTTGGTGTGAGTTGTTATGCCCTGTGGGATGTGTCCAGTAGAGGTGGAAACTAGGGCCGATGGAAGTCCACATTGAAAGCTGGGTGCAGACCAAGGAATGGTGGAACAATGAGCTCAAAGGAATTGTCTACTATAGCCTTGGTGATGGTGTATGGCCCATATCTAATTGGGCGAAGCTTGCGATGGGGTCCAGCGAAGCGCTCCTTCTGCAAATGTAGCTATATTTGGTCGCCCACTTGGAAGTTGTGTTGCACCCGATACTTATCATGCCGCTACTTGTACTTAGCATTGGATTTATCCAATATTTCATGAACCTGTTGGCGAATGTGTTGAATGCACTCAATGAATTTGTTCGCCTTAGCAGCTTTAGACTGGACATGAGCTGAATCAACCTAAGTAGTTGCAAATGGCATGGCTACGTCAATGGGACATAGTGGCTGGAATACCAAGCCCACCTGAAAGAGGTTATGGTCGGTTGAGTTGTAGAGGGCCTAGTTATATCTTTGTTGTACATAGGGGAGGCTCTCATCCCATGTGCGTAGATGCTTTAAGTTATACATGCGCAAAATGTGTATGATCATCATGTTGATGACCTCTGTCTAGCCATCAGTTTGGAGATGGAAAGCTGTGGACTTGGTGATATTGGTATCCAACATTGAACAGAGGATGGACCAAAATATAATGAGGAATATGTTGTCCTAATCTGAGATGATAGACTGTGGGATCCAAAAGTGTACCCACACTCATTCAAAGAATAGATTAGCAATGGCTTCTGCTATGATATTCTTCTTGCAAGTCGCCATAATGGCCATCTTCGAGGATATGTCGATGACCACGAAAACACAATCGTTTCCATGCTTAGTAGAAGGAACGCCCAACATGTAATCCATAGATATGGATTCCCAAGGTCGGCTAGGGGTAGGCGGCAGAGTATAGAGCCCTTTCTTCTTTATGGTCAGTTTTGTGATGGTGCAAGCAGTGCAGGATCTGATGTACTTCCTGACATCTTGTTGAAGGGTTGGCCAAAAGAAATACTTCTGCAGTACTGCAACATTTTTCTTGACCCTGAAATGCCTAGCGACCCGACCGTAGTGCACTTCCCAAATCATCTTGGCATGCTTGCATGAAGGAACAGAAAGGTGTCCTAGTTGACATAGCAATGCATCCTGGAGGTGAAAATTTGGAACTTAGTTACCCTCCAAGAGCGTCTTGTATGTGTGGTCGAATTCTAGATCGCTCTTGTAGGGTAGCAGCCAATTAAAAATCCCATTCCCACAAGATTTGAGCACGGTGGTTATCACCACGATCGGTGGTCGGCTGAGGCAGTCTGCAAAATTATTGGTAATTCCCTTCTTGTACTTGATGTTCAAATGAGACTGTTACAGATATGTGGAACACGTCTGATGGCGATCATTCTGAAACTTCCCTTTTGTGTCTATATGAACTGTAGGGATCAGTGGTGTGTGTGGATGATCGTTTCCTTCCCCAAAATGTAATGCTTCCATTTCTGGAAAGCCTACACAATGGAGTACATCTCTTTATCGTAAATGGGATAATTTCGGGTTGTGTCAGACAGTGTCTCACTGTGATATGCAACTAGATGCCCATGTTTAGTAAGAATTTCCCCAATAGCATAGTTAGAGGCATCTGTCTCGATCTCAAATGGTTGTTACAAGTCTGGTAATTTGAGCACTGGGGCACAGTAAATGCGATGTTTCAATTATACAAACACCCTCTATTGAGATTTTGACCAAAAGAAATTTTCTTTCGCTCCTCCCTTGGTGACTTGACTCAAGGGCCAAGTGATATGAGAGAATCCCAACACGAACCTACGGTAGAAATTAGCAAGAACTAGCAAGCTGCGAAGCTCTATTAGAGTGGTTGGGGCTGGCCAATCCCAAATGACTTGGATCTTGGTAGGATCCACATTCACCCCCCGCTCATCAATAATGTATCCTAGATACTGAACCGGGGTAATGCCAAAAGTTCAGTTCTCTAAATTGGCACACAATTTGTGTTTCCGTAGTGTTTGGATGACTTGTCAGATGTGGTGGAGTTGTTATTCCCAAGTCTGGCTAAAGATTAGGATGTCACCCAAGGAAACTACTACAAATGAGTTGGTGAATGGCTGCAAGATGTCATCCATCAGCCTCATGAAAGTTGGGGGAGCATTCGTTAACCCGAAAGGAATTACCAACCATTCAAAAAGTGTCTCCTTGGATTTGAAGGCATTCTTCTACACAGCGGATGGTTCAATTGGTACCTGGTGATACCCAGACTTCATGTCAATCTTGCTGAAATATTTCACCCATTTGAGCTGGTCCAAAAGGTCATACATCCCTAGAATTGGGTACCTATTCCAGAAAGTGATCATGTTCAGTGCCCGATAGTCAATACCGAGTCTCCAAGTCCCATCCTTCTTCTGCACCAACATGATCGGGCTCCCACAGGGAAATGAACTTGGCCGTATGTGACCTTTCTGTAGCAGCTCCTGAATCTTCCTCTTGATTTCATCGTTCTTTAGAAAATATCATCGATAGATCGGTCCATTGGGCAGCAACGCACCTGGGCTCAAATATATGGGGTTCTTGACCTGATAATGTAGAGGCACCCCTACGGGTGAGGTGAAGGTGTCCCAGTACTTCTCCATGACCTTGTCCATTTGTTGTTGTCATGCGGAGGAGCCCTGTCTTGAGTTCGTGACCACAATATTATTCTTGCTCCGAGGGTGGATCATTAGGAAGACAAATTTCCCAGTTTTTGAAATGAGCTTACTACATTTTTTTTGCAGTAACCAAAGAGATAGCGGTAGGCGGTGGTACCTCTGGTATATTTACAAATTATTTCCCAAAGTAAAAATAACAGCGCGAGGCCGAGATTCATACACAACATGTCACTTTCACAAGTATGGTTTTCCTAATAATACTTCACAAACATCAAGAGGAGCAATGTCACATAATACCTCATCAGTGAAGGGCTCGATGCCGTAGGGAAGGTGACACTACTGGTTGACATGGAGACCCCTTCCTTGGTGAAGCCACTTGATGGTGTACGGTTGTGTGTGTGATGTGGTAGGAAAGCCCATCCACTTTATGACCTCTGCTGAAATGTGGTTATTTTGGCTCCCACTGTCGACAATGAACTATAGCAAGAAACCCTTTACCCACATCTGGGACTGGAAGAAACACTCCTTCTCCTCTAGATATTTTAGTTCATCCTTTTGGATCTTCGTGGTGGCAACAGTGGCATTGGTCTCCACATCGATAATCTGCTTCCCTCTGTCATTCCCATTCTTGGGTTCTGATTCAGTGTCGAAGCATGCATCTGATTCAAAATCCTTCATCTCACCAACTAGTGACTGCTTGGCCTGACACTCACTTGTGTTGTGATTGGAGCTCTTATGGAACTCACACCACCTTCTTGTGTGCTTCTTCAGCTTCACGATATTGTTCTTTGCTTGCAGCTTTAGAAAGTTTTCTTCGGCCGCCATGCCTTGGCTTTGTCCTTTTTTCTACAGTTTGGGCGCATCTTTTGATTTCTTTTGATTTGCAGATCCAAAGTCTCACTTCTTCTGTTTGAATTTCTACTCAATATTGCAAGTACCGGTATGCCGTACCAAGCGAGGAGATGTCGAGGAACTTCATTTCCTCTTGAATGTATCTGTGCAGACAACTGTGCAACTTCAACACCAAATTTTTCTCCGAATCTTTGATACCCAACTTTGTGCATAGGGTATGGAAAAGATTGATTAGCTCATGCACATCTTGATCCCTTTGATGTCGCAGTGTATTCCATTGCATGTATTTGTCCTTGTAGCTCCCCAAGGGATAATATTGTTCCTTGATGGTGTCTTATAAATAATTCCAAGTGGGTATGACCAAGAAAAGAGAGGGTCCTCCCTCATCCTTTTCCTCACAGTAGATTTCCTACCAGTCCTTGACATGGGGGGTGGCTTTGAGCAATGAAAAAATAATCTTCTCCTGGTCAAAAAAGTCATGAACCAAGAAATATCCTTCTAATAGATTCAACCATCTATCTATAGCGTCTTCATCTATCTCTCCATCAAATATGGGAATGTCAAATTTTACTTGTACCTTAAAAGGGGTTGGGCCTCTAGAGTTGTTGTTTGATGCAGATGCACCACCAGTGGGAAGTCGTTGAAGGATCTGGGCGAAGTTATCCATCATCGAGTTCCTTTATTTTTCAAGGAAATCCTCGTGTAATATTTTGATAGGATCTCCTGCTCTCTCTTCTTTCTTTTCATCCCCCATGGGTGGTTGTCAGGGGTTGCGAGGCTGATCTTGCAAAGGTTCAACCAGATTGAGCCCTAACTCCTTATACCCCGACATTGTTGGGGACATGCAAAGAAGGATCGAGAAAGAGCAGGCCCCTCTAATACCATTGATCCAAATTTATGCAGGAATGCAACAAAATACACAAATAACCATAAATTATAAGATACAATGGAAATAACACATAATTTCATTAATATCAAAGAACTGAAATTTGTTTACAGACAGAATGGAAATAAACTAGCTAGGGCGTTGGTAGCTTATCTTAGAGATGAGATGTGGCGGGTACAGGCCTATGAAATCTCTATTAAAATGAGGCTCGAAGGCCTATATATTATTGAAAAGAAATGGAAAACCATAAAAATAAAAAAATAACCCTAGGATACGAAATTCCAGAATATGGTACATCGATTTCCCAGGGTCGTAACTTTGGCATTCTATCTCTGTTTGATGCACATGATACATCATTAGAAAGATCTAGCTGAGGAATAAAAAAAATTACAGAGAATATCAAGTCTTGAACATAATCATATCAATTCCGGAATGGACTCATATTCGCCAAAGGTTTAATGCCCAAGAAACATCGTTTCGGGCATCAAAACGGCTTCGAAAGTTCAGGACCCGAAAAACTGCCAAAAATAGTAAATTATGCTACAATTAAGGAAACTGAAAAACTAAAAGAAATAATGGTGGGGGTCCAAGTGAATAGGCGGGTGGCCACCAATATCCACCTCGATCATTCCTCCCCCCTTAGGAAGAAATGGTCCCCATTTCGTTGAGTTCCTCCATGAGATGTGGAAACTTCTGATGACCTTGGTCCCTAGTGAGCCACTTGTCGTGGTCAAGGAGTTGGCCAGCTTTGACAACTTGATATAGCTGGATCAACTACTGGTGGGTGTTATTGATATGTGTGTCCATAATCCGATTAGTTGTGGTGTGTTCCATGCAGTCTAGGTTTAACTCTATTGGTGTGATTTGTTCTGCCATGTCAGATGTGTCCAATAGAGGTGGAAAGTAGGGCCAAAGGCAGTCCACATTGAACACTAGGTGTAGACCAACGAATGGTGGAATACTAAGCTCGAAGTAATTGTCCCCTATAGCCTTATTGATGATGTATGGCCTGTATCGGAGCGGGAAAAGCTTGTGGTGGGGTATGTTAGTGTCAGAATATGCATTCTACCATCAATGATCAAAATCACTCTTTTCATTCTCATTTTAGGTGTCTCATTCTGAAATTTTTATACCATTCCATTAGGTCATTCTAAAAATATTTTCACTAATGGTATCCCTACTCAATAAAATCTCACTCTCCCTCACAAATTCTCACTTGCTGACTCACCTTCATGTCTAGCTAAGCATTAAAACACCTATGAAAATCTCATTCATCATGTCTTATCTCAATCAAATTCAACCATGGAAGTCAGGTCATTCAAGGTCCCATTAGGTCATTAGGTTTAATTTTTCAAGGTCAAAAAAAGCACAATGACATCTCATAAAATCAGCAAAATGTGTGAGAGTGACTCAATAAACATTTTATTTTGACCTGCAGAAGATCATGAGCATGTAAATATCATATTTTTAAATTTGTAATTTTGATTTTATATGATTTTCATATCAAAATGTCATTTTGATATGAAAACAAAGATGTAATTTATTTTTAATTCCCTATGTTATTTTATGTTTTCTATATGTAATATTTTTACTCCCTAGCTTCCAACTCAAAACACTCATGCCAAAACTGAAGGAAAGAAATGACAAACTCCAACAACTGATCAACCTACAAAACAAAATGTCAGAATTCAAAGAGCATTAGTCTAAAGATTTGAAAAGTGAAATGAAACATTAAAAAAGTGGGTTTCAAACCATAAATCAAACCCACTCAAGTATAAAAGCTCTCAAACATATAAATTCAAAGTTCATTTGCTTCCTACACCCTCAAGCATACTCAGCAAAGGAGAAATTTTCGAGTTTTTGGGTGAAATTGTGGAAAACAGGGGGCAGAGGGCGCATTTCCCATTGGCACTACGTGTTTTCCAAAGGCAATGCATGTTTTCCATTGGCGCCATGTGTTTGTCTGAAAACCTTGCACGTTTTCTAAAGGCGTTGTGTGCCTTTCAAAAGGGGGGCGCATTTGACCAAGGCGCTGCACATTTGCCTGTTTTCTTCAGAACTTGCCAAGAGGGCCTCTAAACTTCAAAATTCACCTTCAAGCCTTCAGCAATGATTCTTCATGCTTCAAATAAGCTAGTAAGTTACAAATCAATTTCACTCCTCCTCATCAAAGTCAATTTGGATGTGTAAGTTGGTTTAAAAGAAATTTGGTGTTTTATTGTAACTGCAAAACCCTATTTTTCCTTAAAACCTAATCAACACTTCAATTTCACTCCCTAAACTTTCATAACCTTTCCCCCATTTCAATTTACCCTATCCCAACCTCCCATATCATTAAAGACTTTCCCATAACCCGTACATAACTATTTCCTTTCCTAAAATTTCATCTCCTTCAAAACCCTAATCCCTAGGTATTCACTTTCCTGGTCTCCCAATACCCTACTTTCAATTAAATCCCCTATTCTAAAACCCCCCATCATCACTACCCCTTGTCACCTCCCTCATAGCACAAATCCATATTCCCATCTCCTCATATTTCCTCACACCAACCCACACTCCTTACACCCATATTCCATTCCATCATCTCCCTAGAGTTTTAACACCAAATACATCATGGTAGAAGAAGAGAACAAAAGTAATAGTGAGGAGGAAGAAAGAGAGGAGAGAAGGCCATCTAAAAAAGGAGGGAGAATCATTAGACATGAACCAGCAAATACCAGAGAGCTCATGGCATCTCCCATCACTGTGACATGCTTTAAGCATGTAGGATGTTTTGAGTTCTGTGAGAAAGTAAAAAGGGTCCAATACCATCCTATGTTTTCCAGATTGTTCATTTCCAACCTCCATGACAAACAAGTAACCCTTGCTGGTGTCACTTTCACTATTTCCCCTCCCATCATATCAGCTGCTACTGTGATCCCAAATATTGGGAAAAATGGTTCAAGCAAGGAGATTTTAATCAGTTCTATTATGAGCCATATATTAAACCAAGGTACAAGAATGAGAGAAAAAGGATTTTTCCTTTCTCTTACCTCCTGTACAGATACGTCCCCATGATGAAAATCATTATGAGATTCTTTACTTGTGAGGGTAGATTTTCAAGACTCTACTCTTATCATGTCTAGTTAATCATGCACTTCAAAAGGGTCAGAATGCTCAATATACCTTACTATCTCTACCGGAGCATTGAGAAGATGGAATTTATTTCCCAAAGAGAGATTATGATCATCAAATGCAAAGTGTCTTTCACCACTCCCTCATCAAGATAATGGCCCTCCATCACCTTGATCAGTTAAACATTGCATGGGACACATTCATATCCAATGAGATTTTCACTGTCCCACCTATTAAGCATGGCCAAGATGCACCTTCATCATCTCATCCTTCCACATACATTCCTCCATCTCAGCCTACATTTCATACATCATCGCTAGATCAGTCCCCTTCACCCACCTCACTATCATCATCTCCATTTCACATTGAGACTGGGTCACCTAGAAGAAGTAAAAGTAGCAAGCCTAAGAAATGTGAATTGGGCACATTGGCACATACTTATAAGAGAGGTCATAGGCAGGTGTTTTCCCCATTGATTGTGGGAGGGGCCCTGCCTTCTTCACCAACAAAGCAGGTACACAAAGACAAGTAAAATATGGTTAAGGTGGACACACATGAAGAAAAAGGCCTCCATGAGAAAGAGGAAAATTTTGAAATTGTAAACTTGGACACAATTGATGATGATGATACTTCTTTGATCATCAAGAGAAGTAAACCAAGATTAGAGACCTCCAATCTAATCTTGAATGGTCCAAGTTTGTTATTACCTTTCTCAAGCAAGAGAACCAACAGTTCAAGACAAAACACTCCATTGATGAAATGAAATGCATCAAATCACAAAGAGATGTAGATAAATATAAATCATTGCTTGAAGACACACTAGAGAAGTATGGTGAACCTAATGATGAGGAGGATCATTCTACAAGAGAGAGACCTAGGACTAGAGGGTTGAAAATATCTCTAGCCCTATAGAGACAAAGGGAAGCTGAGCTAGTTGACCAGCTAACCCTAGATGAGAAGCTTGACATAGAAATCGGTGAGAATAGGGAAACATGGCTTGATAGAGCCAAGAAAAACTTGGAGAATCTCTTGGACAAGGCACAAAAGGACAATTATATTCAAATAATGATGGAAAATCATTATGCCATGAGGAACAAAATTGCAAGGGCCAAGCTCAAAAGAGCCCATGCAAAAATTGAAGCCTTGAGCAAGCAAGAGGAGAAAAGGAGGCTAGACATACTTGTTGAGGTAACATTCCATTCCTCAAACACATGATTAGCAATCATCCCACCAATTTTGACAATTTTTTGGAAAATTTTGCAAGTTTGTAAATTTCTGTGTTTTAGAGACATTTTTAGCACAACAGAAATGTCAAACGCACAACACCTAGGGTGTTGTGCTCTTTTTTGGGGCATCCAATGAGAAAATGGTCACCACCATTGAGTTCAAAATGATGAGGACATGCACCCTGTACATTTTCTAAGAAATTGGAAGCAAATTCGTCAATGAAAATTATAAAAACCCACCAAAAACCATGTTTCTGCCACATTTGTGGCCTTGGTACTGCGTGTTTACTAGTATTGGGAAAATGAGTTTTAGATAGGGAAAATGGGCTTCATTTTGCAAACTGAAGGAATTTCTAGAAAGTGACTTGAAGGGCTTTCCAACAAGCCATCTTGGAGAAAATTTGGATACCGGGAAGGCACCCAAAAGCATCCTTGAACAAAGAGGGCGCGTTTGACAAGGAGATGACGCGTTTGGCAGTGTTCTGAAAATTTCTGAGTTTCACTCGTGTTTTGATTTTTATATTGGGAAATGATGATTTTACCTATGTAAATGATGAAACGAAAATGTAATTATCATTTTTTTACTATTACCTAGGGTAAATACATTAGTTAAATTAATCAAACGAGGTGTAATGAATCAGTTCACTTAAGTTAGGAATGAGTCACTTGGACCATCCTATACTTCAGTTAACAGTTAAAATTCTATGTAATATCTTCCTCACCTTATGGATTCTACCCCTGAGGATGAGTGAATGTTGTTTTCATGTCTATTTAGCTCTTTTCTTCACACTAGTGAAGGGTTGGAATCAGTTTGATGTTTGCTAGTTGATCAAGGAAACTTTGTACTTAGTTTGGCCAAGCTAATAAAGAGGAGTTGCAACTAATTTTATGGGATACTTGTGGTATTAATGTCTATCATTCTTTCTTCTTCAGTATCATATGTTTGAAAGTATTGTGTTCATGTTCACTTTCATTTCTATATTATGATCTGTTACAAGTTAGATAATCATAATACATGTTTTCACATGCTCTATTTTGGGTAACTGATCATATTTTGTTCATCTTCTTCTATCTGATAAAAATACATCTTCTATGCTTTTATTAGACTTGTTATAGCTTCAAAATCATTCCATAAAAATTCTCTTCAAGTGATAATCATTATACCTACCTTGCCCCATTGATCCTTGCAACCCTAACTCATTTGCCCTAACCTAGATTTCCTTGATCTAATTTATTCATCCAGTGATTTCCCCAACCAAATCAATTCAAAAAAACCCCTTGCACTCTATATCTATCCTATAAATCCTAATTTCTCCAGCCCTTCTGGCTATGACCCTTTTGGAGAGATCCCTCTCCAGCTTGATATGGCTAGCTATCAAGTCAAAATCTTGGTTTGTGGTTACCTCTGTTGGGATTCCTTCCTCGGGCTTGGGAATCTGGCAGAGTGAAAACATCTTGGCGTCATTTATGGGGAATGAAGAGATAATATTTTCCCTAGATGTACGAAAAAAATCCATTGGAAACTAATCCCTTGGATAATGGGAATGAGTTTCATAAGGCTGATTTCGCAATTGCAGTTCCTCAAAAGCAAATTTGGCTTCTCGAAGAAGGTATACCAGGTCTAATCCTGATCCAGATCCATTATCTCCAATCAAATATCCTGAAATAATCCTAATGAGGCAAAGATATCAGCCAATTTCAAGCTCTTCAGAATCTCCTCCTCAAAATTTGGTAAGATCTTTCTCATTACCTTCTCATTTGGTAGCCATACAAAATTTAGGATTTGATACCAAATTTGAGTTATCATTGTTCAGAACCAAATCCAAGATTGATTTGGATATATTATTCCCTAAACCTTGGAAATTAGATTTAAATATTTCATTAGTTTAAGTTGCAAATGAGACTGATGTTAAGATCGGGACACAATACTACAAGTTAGAAAATTTAGCCAATACCCTAAGTTAGAGCGTTGAAAAATCCTATATTCAATACCAACAAGAAACCCTTCATATTCCTAAAGTTTCCCAAATAGTCATTGTTTCATCGTCCATCCCATCATCATCTCAACTTCCCCCTCAAGGACCTCCTCAGACCAATCCATCCTTTCTTTCACCCCCTCCACCAAATTCAGTAGGAATTATGGCTCGTTTTGGACCTTTAGTCCTCCCTGGTAATCTTGCTAATCTACCTCAAGGATATGGTCAAAGACTTACCCTCTTCGATTAAAACTCTGAAATCACTGCTCGTCAGCACATGCCTAAAATCACAACCTTTTTAGATCTTGAGGAGTTAGATGCAAATGATGCCAAGATGCAAATCATCACACAAATTTTTTCGAGTGAATTCAAAGTTTGGTTCCGTGCCCTAGAAGTTAATTCTATTAGGACTCCTTTTGAGCTAACTTATGCTTTCTTAGCTAGGCGGGATGAGAAGAAAACCCTTTACAAATCCTTGTTGAATATGATTCCTTGAAATGAAATCCCAATGAATCAGTGCCTGATTACAATTCCTGATACCTGAGAATCTATAATTCCATCCCAAATGAATGAACCCACATCCTGGTTTATCCCTTCTGTGTTATCCCTATGATTTTGACTCATATATGGCCTACTCATTGAGAGAAAGAAACCCCACTACCCTTAAAGAAATGATCAAAAATTCAGTGAGTGTTGAGGCTTATATTTTGATTAAAAAGTCCAAACTTAAAAATGAACGCAAAGTGACTATCAAAGAGGAACCTTCCACTTCATTTGATACTAAATTTGATGCCTTGCTCAAAACCATGGAGAGAATGGTAGATAGAATGTCTATTTCAGATAGACAGACTGAACCACAAATCAGAAATCCAAACTTTCGAGGCCAGCTGCATCCTCAGTTCCGAATAAAGAAGAGAGAGAAAAGAGCTTCTGAAACACAGAAAAAACATCAAATAAAAACACCACTTCAAAAAAACTATGCTCAGAGTGATGAAGAGGAAGAACCAACAGTAGAGAATAACATTCTTTTCATAGCTGATGGTCAACCCATCTTTCTCACCGAGGATAAAGAATATGTAGAAAAAACAAGTTCACCTAATGACAAAAATTTCATAATGGAAAATGATCATGAGTTAGAAGTAGAATCTGATGACTATTAGAGAGGGTACCTGAATGCATTGAGTTCCCAGCAAAGGTGGTACTACTTGAGAAGCATTGATGTTCCAATAACTCCACCTTCGAAGAAGACAGTTCAACATAAAGAAGCACCGCCGAAACAAGTTCAAAATAAGGATAAAGAGATTGTAGCTCCAAATTAGAACAGAAGCAATGAACCTTCTACAAGTGCACCTATCAAAGAAAGAGATATTCCAAGAAAAGAAGTTGCATCGAGAGATCATTTTTAGAAAAGGGATGTTATCATAAAAGAGGTAGATAAAACAATACCTTTCAATTTAGAGTCAGAAATTTCTAAGTTAAAGGTGTATATTCCTCTTACTGAATTGGTCAAAATTCATAAATACAAAACACATGTAATCAAAACTTTGAAAGTTGACCCCTTATCTTACATGGTTAATGTAGAGGAAGATCAACCTGAGTTAATATTTGGTCCCATCATCGATGGCC
Organism: Pinus albicaulis; assembly: GCA_034641835.2. Taxonomy (NCBI): domain Eukaryota; kingdom Viridiplantae; phylum Streptophyta; class Pinopsida; order Pinales; family Pinaceae; genus Pinus; species Pinus albicaulis. The sequence continues at coordinate 340,173,157 of CM076576.1, forward strand.
AGTCTGAAAATAGTGAGGTCCCACCATTTTACCTGAGTCGTAAAGTCTATCACTGCATTCTTCATAACACTATGTTATACTCCGGGACCTCCCACAACCTCATGCCCAAAACCATCATGGAGAAGCTTGGCCTTGACATAACCCACCCATATCATGATCTATATTCTTTCGATTATGGGTGTGTCTGTTGTTTGGGTCTAATCAAAGATCGAGTTGTCCCCCTAGAGTAGATCCCAGCCAAAAATGTCCTTATGGACATGGTAGTTGCTGATATTCCACCACATTTTGGTATGTTGTTGTCAAGATCCTAGGGGGCCAAATTGAGAGGTACACTACAGTTGGAATTTTCCTATGCACTCTCCCTGTCTTTGGTCAAATGAGAAAAATATACCATGATACTAAAATGAAATACATGATCACAAATAAGGAAAGGCCTAATAATCATCCTATCAACGTTGTACATACATACTTAGAGTCCTTCATATTGTACAATGATTCTAGATTAAATGATGTTGATTGTCAAATAGTAGAAATAGAGGATGATCCTAAAGTTTCAGATTGCATTAGAATAGTGTTATAAAAATAGAAATAAAATCTACCTATTATATCCGAACAAACATCAAAGAAGGCAGATAAAAGTTCAGAGCAGCATAAAGAATCAGATCAGCAAATTGTGTTAAATTAGAATCAAGAGTTTCAGCACCTTGAAGAAGAAGATGGTCTTTGGAGCATGGAATTTGATGGTTTCATTGGCAAAGACAAGGTTGGAATTGGTTTATGGATTTGCAGCCCATGTCAACAAAGAAATAAGGTCCCAAATAATTTAAGGTTGTGTTCCTACAAACTAGCATTTGATTGTACGAATAATGAGGCTGAATATGAAGTGCTCATTACCAGCTTGAAAATTATAAAGAAATTGGGAGCTAGGATAATTGCAGTCTACGGTGATTCAAAGTTGGTGATTAAACAAATCAAAGGTGAGTATCAAGCTAATCACCCAAGGATGAGGCAATATAGGAATGCAACACTTGACATTTTAAGAATGTTTTCAGAATATACACTTAAGGTAGTGCCGAGATTGCAAAACTTGATGGCTGATTCATTAGCCACTGCTGCGAGTAATTTTAGATCTGCAATGTTTTCAAATAAAATTTTTGAAATTCATATAAAGCACAGGCCCGCCACTCCGGATAACTTGAAATTTTGGCAAGTTTTCTGGGACGATAAACAAGTGAACAATTTCCTTCAGAGTGAAGGTGAGTTTGACAACCGTTCTATGGACGAAGTGTACGATAAGGATGACCAAGTTATTGAATCAGATCATATTGACATAATTCAACTCAAGGACAATCACATTCCAAAAGGTCTCGTACCTTTGGAAGAGTTATTTGATCAAGATGATGTGGCGAGAAAACCTACTTTGGTTCCCACAAAAAAAGGAGTAGAAGACGTGAATATTGGAATAATCAATCATCCAAAGTTCATCAAGCTCTCAAAGTCCTTGCCATTAGAGCTAAAGACTAAATATGTTGATTTTTTTGCTGAGTTTTTTGACGTATTTTCTTGGGATTACTCAGATCTAAAGGTGTACAGTCAAGATATCATTCAGCACACAATCTCAATCAAGCCAAATCAAAATCCTTTTAGACATAAGCTTAGGAGAATAAACCCAAAGTTGTTGTCGTCCATTGAGAAGGAGGTAAACAAGATCTATAAGGAAAGCATCATTGTTCCAGTTATATTTTCAGATTGGATCTCCAATTTGGTTCCAGTGCAAAACAATACCGGTGAAATTCAATTATGTATAGATTTCATAAATCTGAAAAAAGTATTGTTGAAAGACAATTACTCACTTCCCAAGGTGGACCACATACTTCAGTGAGTTGTACGAGCCATTAGGATGTCATTGTTGGATGGTTACTCAGACTACAGTTAGATCCTTGTACATGAATATGATCAAAATAAGACGACATTCACTACAACATGGGGTGCCTTTAAATATGCCAAGATGTCATTCGAGTTGAAGAATGTTGGGGCCACTTTCCAACGTGCCATGGACATAGCCTTTGGTAATGAAAAATATGTCTTAATTGTTGTGTATTTAGATGATCTGACAATTTATTCGAATTCAAATGATGAGAATTTACACTATTTGAGAGTTGTCTTCCAACGAAGTAGAAATTTTGGGATTTCCCTAAATCCTAAGAAGTGCCTATTTTCTATGGAAGAAGGTAAGCTATTGGGTCACATCATCTCAAAATATGGGATCTAGATAGATCCTACTATATTTGAAGCGATACAGCAAATTGATTACCCTAGAAACAAGAAGGAAATTCAAGCCTTCAATGGTAGGATGGATTTTCTACGTAGGTTCATTCCCAACCAAGCAGAACATCTTAAAGAGATAACCAACATGCTGAAAAATGAAAATGATGTTAGATGGTGTGAAAATCCTCGTAATTCATTCAGCTCGGTGAAATTTTCTTTGACCACTGATCCAATGTTGACAAGTCCTGATTATTCACTAGATTTCATTACAGTTTCCTTTTCTTCTAAGAATACTTTGGCAGTAGTGCTTATGCAGAAAAAATATGGAACAGAGCTGCCAATAGCATTCTTCAGTCACACAATAATAGATGCAGCCCTCCGATACAACATAATTGAGAAACCAGCCTTGGCCTTGGTCAAAGCACTCAAAGACTTCTATGTTTATATTCTTCACCCACATATTTTGGCATATGTTCCAAATGCAGTGGTTAAAGAAGTACTTATGCAAATAGATCCAGAAGGAAGAAGAGGTAGGTGGATAAACACACTTTTATAGTATGACCTTGAGATCAAGTCGACCAAGTTGATCAAAGGGCAAGGCTTAGCCAAGCTCATGGTTGAGTCCAATCTACATGAACTTGACATCAATCTCATATCAACAATATCCGATGATGAAGAAAGTGTAAGTATTGTTCAAGTATCATATCTCTTTTCATCATCTCCATGGCATGTTGATATCATTTATGTCTTACAACATTTGAATCCTCCTCTGGGCATGTCAAAGAGTAAGAGTAGGTATTTGAAGCTTAAGGCTTCGAAATACTGCATACTAGATAGTGAACTCTACTAGAAGGATCCTCGAGGATTACTAATTAATTGCATGGTAGAAGATGAATACAAAGAAGTGATGAAGGATTTCCACAAGGGAGATTGTGCAAGTCATTTTTACTGGAATCCTACGGCCAAAAAAGTTCTTTGAGCAGGTTACTATTTTCCTACATTGTTTTCAGATTTGTACAAGACAGTTATGAGCTACCATGATTGCCAAATTTTCCAACGTAAACGTAATCTCCTTCCTTTACCATTACAGCTCATTTTAGTTGAAGCTCCCTTCTAGCAGTGGGGCTTAGATTTTATCGGTGAGATACATCCACCCTCATCTGCTCAACATAGATGGATACTTACCGCCATAGAATATTTCACAAAGTGGATCGAAGCAATCCCAACTAGGAAAGTTATTGAGTCAGTCACAATTCAGTTTCTAGCAGCTAACATCTTGTCTCAGTCTGGTTGTCCTAGGAAAATCATCACAGATAATGATGTAGCCTTCAAATCAAAGGAGATGACAAAATTGTGTGATAAGTATAACATCAAATTGGGCCATTCTACAACATATTATCCACAGGGCAACAAATTGGTGGAGTCTTCCAACAAGTCTTTGATCAACATAATCAAAAATATGTTGGAGGCTAACAAAAATAATTGGCACAAGAAACTAATAAATGCACTGTGGGAAAATCGAGTAAGCAGCAAGAGATCCATTGGCATGTCTCCATTTTAGGCAGTTTATGGTGTGGATACAATGTTCCCTACTTCATTAGTTTTCCAAGTCATGAAACTTTTACAAGAGGTCGGAAGTGAAGGAAATGGTATTCAGCGCAGAATAAACCAAATGATTCACTTGCAACAAACAAGGGAAGAAGTGTTCCAAAACACTTCCAAGCTACATGATAAGATCAAGAAAATTTATGACAGGAAAAATAAACAAGATGATTTCAAGATCGATGATGTGGTACTCTGCTAGGATGCCAGGAATGAAGACAAAGGTAAGCACAGAAAGTTCGATAATTTATGGAAAGGTCCCTTTAAGGTTGCATCTTATCGTGGAAAAAAAACATATCTCTTAGAAGAAATGGATGGGAAAAGTTGCTTAAGAGGGCTAGTTAATGGTAGGCTCCTGAAGCACTATCTCTTTTGATCTGAAAATTATGAAAAAATTTCATCCTCATTGTATATATCAGTTTGATATTCCTGCAAGTGTGAAGTGGAAAAGAATTGGAGTTCGGAGCCCAAAGTGAAGGCCATGGAGCTTCATTGAGTTTCTACTATTTCAAGTTAAGTTTTCACAAGATTAAGTTTAGTTTTCAATCGTTGTTTTAGTCATTTTTAGTCAAATTTGAGTCAATATCATTCAGGTTGTGTCATTGAGTTATCAATAGTTAGTCCTGCATTCGAGTTTCAGTTTTTTTTTTTTTTTTAACCGTATTGGCCCAATGGAAGAGGCATTGATCTGAAAAAATCAGAGATCTATGGTTCTTGACACCTCTTTCAAAGATGCCATCCCCAATAAGGCCAATGTTAGTGTCAGAATATGCATTCTTCCATCAGTGATCAAAAACACTCTTTTCATTCTCATTTTAGGTGTCTCATTCTGAAATTTTTATATCATTACATTAGGTCATGCCAAAAAAAAATTCACTGATGGTAGCCCTACTCAATAAAATCTCACTCTCCCTCAAAAATTCTCATTTGATGACTGAACTTCATGTCTATCTAAGCATAAAAACACCTATGAAAAGCTCATTTCATCATGTCTTACCTCAGTCAAAGTCAACCATGGAAGTCAGGTCATTCAAGGTCTCATTAGGTCATTAAGTTTTATTTCTAAGGTTTAAAAATTCACCATGACATCTCATAAAGTCAAAAAAATGTGTGAGAGTGACTCAATAATCATTTTATTTTCACCTGCAGAAGATCATCAGCATGTAAGTATCATATTTTTAAATTTGTAATTTTGATTTTATATCATTTTCATATCAAAATGTCATTTTGATATGAAAACAAAGATGTAATTTATTTTTAATTTCCTATGTAATTTTATGTTTTCTATATGTAATATTTTACTCCCTAGTTGCCAACTCAAAACACTCATGCCAAAACTGAAGGAAAGAAATGACAAACTCCAGCAACTAATCAACCTACAAAACAAAAATTCAGAAGTCAAAGAGAATTAGTCTGAAGATTTGAAAAGTGAAATGAAACATTACAAAAGTGGGTTTTCAAAGCATAAATCAAATCCACTCAAGTATAAAATATCTCAAACACATCAATTAAAAGTTCATTTGCTTCCTACACCCTCAAGCATACTCAAGAAAGGAGAAATTTTTGAGTTTTTAGGTGAAATTGTGCAAAACAGGGGCAGAGGGCGCATTTGCCATTAACGCTGCATGTTTGCCATTGGCACTGTGCATTTTCCATTAGCGTTGTGTGTTTGTCTGAAAATGATACACGTTTTCTAAAGGCGTTGCGTGCCTGTCAAGAGGAGGGCAAGTTTGACCAGGGCACTGCATGTTTGACCGTTTTCTTCAGAACTTTCCAGGAGGGCCTCTAAACTTCAAAATTTACCTTCAATCCTTCAACAATGATTCTTCATGCTTCAAAGAAGCTATTAAGTTACAAATAAATTTCACTCCTCTTCATCAAAGTCAATTTGGATGTGCAAGTTAGTTTAAAATAAATTTGGTGTTTTATTCTAAATGAAAAACCCTAGTTTTCCTTAAATCCTAATCAACACTTCAATTTCACTCCCTAAACTTTCATAGCCTTTCCCCATTTCAATTTACCCTATCCCAACATCCCATATCATTAAATACTTTCCCATAACCCCTACATAACTATTTCCTTTCCTAAAATTTGATCTCCTTCAAAACCCTAAGCCCTATGTATTCACTTTCCTAGGCTCCCAATACCCTACTTACAATTAAATTCCCTATTCTAAAACACCTCATCATCACTACCCCTTGTCACCTCCCTCATATCATAAATCCCTCTTCCCATCTCCTCAAATTTCCTCACACCAACCCACACTCCTTACACCCATATTCCATTCCATCATCTCACTAGGGTTTTGACACTAAATACATCATTGCAGAAGAAGAGAAAAAAATTCATCATGAGGAGGAACAAAGAGAGGAAGGCCATCTAAAAAAGGAGGGAGAATCATTAGATATGAGCCAACAAATACCAGAGAACTAATGGAATCTCCCATAATTGTGACATGCTTTAAGCATGTAGGCTATTTTGAGTTATGTGAGAAAGTACAAAGGGTCCAATCCCATCCTTTGTTGTCCAGATTATTCATTTCCAACCTCCATGAAAACCAGGTAACCCTTGTTGGTGTCACTTTCACGGTGTCCCCTGCCATCATATCAGCTGCTATTGGGAAAAATGGTTCAAGCAAGGAGATTTGAATCAGTTCTATTCTGAGCCATATATTAAACCAAGTTACAAGAATGAGAGAAAGAGGATTTTTCCTTTCTCTTACCTCCTCGACAGATATGTCCCCATGATGAAAATAATTATGAGATACTTTACTTGTGAGGGTAGATTTTCTAGACTCTACTCCTATCATGTCTGGTTACTCATGCACTTCACAAGGGTCAAAATTCTCAATATACCTTAATATCTCTATCAGAGCATTGAGAAGATTGAATTTATTTCCCAAAAGAGAGATTATGATCATCAAATGCAAAGTTTCTTTCACCACTCCCTCATCAAGATAATGGTCCTCAATTACTTTGATTAGTTAAACATTGCATGTGACACCTTCATATCCAATGATATTTTCACTGTCCCACCTATTCAGCATGGCTAAGATACACTTTCATCATCTCATCCTTCCACATCCATTCCTCCATCTCAACCTACAGTTCATACATCATCACCAGATCAGTCTCCTTCACCCACCTCACCACCATCATCTCCATTTCACATTGAGACTGGGTCACCTAGCAAAGGTAAAATTAACAAGCCTAAGAAAGTTGATTTGAGGGCATTGCCACATTCCTGTCAGAGAGGTCATAGGAAGGTGTTTTCCCCATTGATTTTGGGAGGGGTCCTTCCTTCTTCGCCAAAAAATTAGGTACACAAAGATAAGGAAAATATGGCTAAGGTGGACACACATCAAGAAAAAGGCCTCCATGAGAAAGAGGCAGATTTTGAAATTGTAAACTTGGACACAATTGATGATGATGACCCTTCTTTAATCATACAAGAGAAGGACACCAATATTAGAGACCTCTAAAATAATCTTGAAATGTCCAAGTTTGTTATTACCTTTCTCAAGCAAGAGAACCAGCAGCTGAAGACCAAACACTCCATTAATGAAATGAAATGCATCAAGCAAAAAGAGAGGTAGAGAAAGTTAAAGCCTTGTTTGAAGAGACACTAAAGAAGTATGGTGAACCTGATGATGAGGAGGACCAACTTCCAAGACATAGACCTAGGACTATAGGGCTGAAAAGAGATCTATCCCTAGAGAGACAAAGGAAAGCTGAGCTAGTTCACCAGCTAACCCTAGATGAGGAGCTTTCCATAGAAATAAGTGAGAACAGGGAAACATGGATTGATAGAGCCAACCAAAACTTGGAGAAGCTCTTGTCCATGTCCAAAAAGGACAATGATATTCAAATAAGGATGGAAAAGCATTATGTCATGAGGAAAAAAATTTCAAGGGCCAAGCTCAAAGGAGCCCATGCAAAAATTGAAGCCTTGACCAACTAAGAGGAGAAAAGGAGGCTAGACATACTTGCTGAGGTAACACTCCATGTGTTATAGGTCAATTTGGGCATCATTCCCAATGACCTGGTAAAACTGGACATCATCCCCAGGACCAATGAAATAGGGTATATCATCCCCTATCATTTCAGTTGATACATGCCCTAAGACAAGAAAAAACTATTCATGACTTCCATTGCAAGGTTTCCAAGGTTTGAAGTATATGTTATATCACTTATGAGTTCACCAACGCTACCTCTCAGGGGACTAATTTTGTTTCATATGCATCTCCATCCATTCAAGGGTGCTCTACAAAGCACTTCCCTACATTCAAGAGTGCGTTGGTCAAATGGGAGCGAAATTCTCATTGTTTCAAAATCTCCACATGGCTAGCGCCTTCTAGAAGAGTCCATATGTGTCAAATTCGAATCCATGTGTCCACTTAACACCTATGAGCTTGGGAACATGTATTTCCTATTTATAAATTCATTCATTGAGAAACTACATTCAGTTGCCCTATAAATTGAGCACAAATCCTAGTGCTAAGGAAGGAAGAAATTTGGTAAAGAAATGTTGTTGTATTCTCAATTGAGTGTGTGATAAGAGTGATATGCTGCTGCTGAGATGTTTATTGTGATGAGGCTGGGATGATGCTAGAGATGGTGACATCAAATCGATCTCTAGTTGTAACATCCCCCTTCCATCCATTAATAAAGATTGCTGCTCATTTTCCCATATATGTATATGTTTATGTTTCTACTTTTGATATGATGGATTATTAACTAATATATATGTTTCATGTTTAAGTGATTTAATTGATTAAGATAAATAGGCATCTGTATATTTCAATCTCTTTGTTTTTTAGTGTTTATACTTGTAGGAACTAGTCTGGTGATCTAAGTTGGATTGGAAGCTACGACAAGAGTGACAGAAGGAGAATAGGAAGCGATTGGATTACAAGTAATTTCCTCTATCTTTCTGTGTGTCTGTTTACTCTTAGAGAAAGTGCCTGCAAAGTCTTTGATCTGTTTTTCTAAATGCACAACACCACATGTAGGGAATGTGTTTTATCCGTAATTCATAATTCCGCATAACAATTTGGCTACTCCACTGGGGATTTTCCTTATCATTCCTATTGTTTTTGCCTCTTCTTATCCACACATTCGCATCTACTGTCAATTATTAGACTTTTGAATCAAATAATTTCATTAGAAGAGTGTTGAGTAGCTTCAATTTTGAATCTTTGTTGCTCCCAATGCATCACATTGTCTCCCACTCGGGGGTGTTTTGCAATGCATTGTCTCCCTTTAGAGACTGTGTTGCCCCCTTAGCCAACAAAATTCCCTTTGAATTTTGCATTGCAATCATACATAGCCTTTCCTTGATGTGTTTTGAATTGTCTAATACCTCATAGAGACCAGTGAATTTGCCTGATTCTTCCTCCTTTGAAAAGTAAGTTTGTTCAATGTCTTTTTAAGTGTTTTTCTTTATCATTGACAAATCAAATTCAAAGTATTTTATTTCTGCATTAGATCCATTTTTTTTCATAAAGGAAATTGTCGTTAAATTCTTCGTCTCTTATAGGAAAAATTGTAGTTCCATTCTTCATTTTTCCTAAAGTAAAAATTGTTGTTAAATTCATCGTTTCTTAAATAAGAAAGCATTTTTTTTTGTTGATTTGAAGCATATAGTTTCCTTTTTGCATTCACATTAAGGGGACTAAAAATAAAAACCTGCATTTGCATATAGTGAATTGTGTGTTTTGCATAGGAACAAGTTAGGAAAGTTTCATATTAGTTTGTGATCTTTGTTGTTTTCTCTCAAAACTGATTGCTCTTTCCCCTTAGTAGCTAGGATTTTCATTGAAAAAGCTAAAATTAAAAAGTTTGCTAATCATTTTAGTTTGCATTTTAGGAATTTCCATTACATCATCATGGTGACCCTTGAAAGGAAAATTGATAAACAAGATCAACTTAATATTTACATCAATTTACCTAAAAAAGCATTGGAACCATAACGATAACATTTAGAAGGTCTAGGCTAGAGACATGTTTGGGTGTCGTTAAACATAGCAACCATCATTAATTGTCTCTGATACATTCTGAGTGTGATACCTCACTCCACATACGTAAGTATATCATATCACGTCCACGTACCTTCGAGCATATCAGGCGGTATTATAGTACGAAAAGTATAAAGGGGTGCTCTCACTATGCGGTTTCACATTAGACAATGCTAATATGGACTTGGGCCTCCACATACCTTCAAGTATATTTGGGAGGACAACTTTAGGTTTCTATCCATCCATAATGAATCAAGTTGTCCACCTTGTAAATTCCGATACACCGAACACAGGATTCGGGGAGATTGCCTGCCCATACTTCTTGGTTCACCAGGAGGTATTCTGTAGTTCATAGTTTCTTGGTAAACCTTTTGCCTAGAATTACCATTTTATTTTGTTTATTTTTTTTTGGTCATAAAAAAAATCATTCATCATGGAAGAAGAACATCCTTTTCCTCGTTGTTTGTGTAGACTTTCATTGAAACCACCTTTACCACCAGAAGCCACTTCTAGTTGGAAAAGGTGACATTACTCTACCGAAACCAGTACCATTAGTACCTACTGTGAAGCATCATCTTCACATATGCCATAGTCAGCACAATTTGTTTCTAAAAATATTTATTGATATACTATTGTTAAGATGGAGTCCTCACAGCTAGCCGTGGTCACGATCCATCTAATCAGTGAGACCATACCTCCTGAACCCAACATTGTTCAACTGGAAGTTGATCCAGATCACATCTCTTTTTTGCCATAACATCTACATCTCGAAGTCGAATGACCAGAATTTGTTCTTGTATCAGTATCCCCACAACCTATTGTAGCCATTGAGTCTTCTATATCGCGCAGTCAACCTCCTGAAATATACTTTGGGCCTGACGATTAAATCCTTCCACCTGGTTTAATTTTGATTGAAGAAATACCACAAGACGAAACACCTTTAACTCCAACTCATTTTTGGGCAAAGCTTTACCTGTATGAATATTTTCCTCAATCACCTGCCTCTGATTTTGTTGATCCTGTGTCTATTAGAGCTCCCATAGATCCAATAGGGTATGCATTTGGGTTGTATAACCATGCTTGAGACAACATCCCAGACTGAACCATTTGTTTCAGCTGCAACAACATCTATTGTTGTTTCATCTTCGATGATTTGTCCCTAGACTACACCCATATCATCATCTGTAATCCTATCCCGTTCCTCCCTTATGAGTATTGAACACCTTGATCCTTTTTTCACATCTTCAGTGCATTAGCAAGCTGGTCCCATAAGTTATTCTCCTTAGTGGCCAATGATTCCACAACAATTACCCTTGGATATTCCTAATTTCAATTGAAACCCTGGAGAATACCTATAAATGCATGTTATAACTTATCATTTGTAGTGCTCGTCAAACTCCTTAAATGATGACTTCGTTAGACTACGTCTTTTCCGGTGCACACTCATTGGTCCTACTGCACAATGAGGATGGTTCTTTTACTGTGTCAACCTCGTTAAAAAATGAAACAGGTTATGAGAATGGTTCTTTTACTGTGTCAACCTCATTAAAAAATGAAACAGTTTATGAGCATGGTTCCTTTACTTGTATCAAGCTTGTTAAAAAATAAAACAAGGTTCCATGAGCATAGTTTTTTCCTTGTGTCAAGCTCATTAAAAAATGAAACAAATCCTCCCCTATAATGAACCCTCATTCCATCCAACTATTAGTAACTAGTAATCTACTTAGGTGAATGAAATTAAGCTTGGGGGTAATTTTCACTTGCAAGGGGCATTCGACATGTGTTTTTTCAAGGGGCATTCAAAAAATTCTTATCAATTGCACCCAATCAACTGCTAAAGTTCGGGGGAAAAAAAACAGGTTCAAAGCTCCAAAATGCAAATGGTAACTTTCAAATGGTAGAAATGAATAGTAAAAAAAAATTCAATTAGTCATTTGATTATTTTAAAATAATATTTATTATTGTGATTATGTTTTTATTCAATTTTTATCATGAAATGGGTATTTTTAATCCATTTGATGTTGTTTTGAACAGGTTTTCAACTGATGAGCAGATTAGTCATGCACATTTATTTCAAGACTGATTTGACAACAAAGCATACTTCTATCCTTATTTTTCTAGCCTAATAAAAATGAAAAAGGACTTGAAGCAAACTTTTATCTCTTTTTCGAGCTTCAATAACAATGAAAAAGGAACCCCTCGAGTCTTATTTTAGCTCTTTTCAGACTCCGATAATGTGAAAATATTGTCAAGCACTTGTCTTTTCGAGGTTGTAAAAGTAAATGAATTGATATCTACTTAGTATAAGTTTAACCCTTTTTCAGACTGAGATAGATTATTTACGAAAAAGGAATACCTTAGTTGAACATGGCTAGGAGGTTCTCTCAGATATTATTTTAAACTTTTTTTGGATTTGAGCGACAACTTTACGAAAACGTACCTATGGAGTTTTCTTTTGTCCTCTTTTTCAAACTCTCTAAATATGAAAAAGGACTGGGTTGTCACTGTTGTTAGGCTCGTAAAAACATAAAATAGCGAAAGGCTTGTCGATCATGGAAAGAATCGAGTTTCATTCATCGCTAGAATCATTAAATTATCAAATAGTCATACATTATTCACCTGAAGGGTTGAATTATAGATCAAGCACATGTTATCCTCCTCAATCTTGTTAAAAAATAAAGAGGTACTAGTCGATAAATGACCGGGGAAAATTTGGGAAGGTGAACAAAACTTTTACGATAGCAGGTCACTTTTGAACATGACACTTCACTCCATCATCATGACTGTTTGGGTTGGGTAATCTTCTTGACAGTTCATTCATACCTATGGTTCATCATACCTTCACTTCGGTTTTGGGTCAATGCTGCCAACTCATCTTAGTGTCACCGATATGTTCAACAGAAGTCATCCATTGAATACTCATCCTTATGTAATACTCATAAACCTTCATTCTCATGACAATCATCCCTGAACATTGCTATATCAAGTCACATTTTGTCTCTGAAATCAATAACTCTCATTTCATGATAAAGTGGCTTGCTATCGACATCAAATCATCATCCAGGAAGTTCACCTAGAAACATCATCTTCCAGTACCATGAGGCTTGTTACAACATCGACAAGATCCTCGCTTCTAGACTTTTGATCTAAATATTTTGTTTGGCGTTCGACATCAAATCATCTATTCACGCCTTACGAAATTTACTACAGTACCTTGAGAGCCATTAAAATCAATGGTGGTTCTAGCACATTTATTAACAGCTCACATCATTAGCTGGTAATCAAACAATGTCTTACCATGTTCGACTACAAATCATATATTCACATGGCTAGAATTGCACCCGAACGATCGAGTGAACGAGATAAGAAGACCCCGGATCTAGTTTTAGCCATCCAGGCTGCGATTTCAGGATTTTTGTACACATCATCTATACAGTGACCTTACATACATATCGTCATCAAAACATGAACCTATATCTATAGGCATATTTGTATTGGGAAACATTCCAATGTAGATGACCTTCTGCACTATGTACATGTTATTAGATAGTTTATGTGTTGAGCATGGGAATTCCTCCCTTAGAAATTCATGATGAAGAGGATATATCATGATGTAATGTATTGTAATATTGATGCAGGTCGCCACTCTGCTTCAGTTCCATCCCATCACATCGTAAAGCATCTCATTCAAAAAATATTGTTATTATTTTGACTTCATGCTTTAGGGGGCAGAGGTTATACGTCAATTTGGGCATCATTCCCAATGACCTATTCAAACTCGACATCATCCCTAGGACCAATGAAATAGGGTCTATCATCCCCTATCATTTAAGTTGCTACATGCCCTAAGACAAGAAAAAACTATTCATGGCTTCCATTGCAAGGTTTCCAAGGTTTGAAGTATATGTTATATCACTTATGAGCTCACAAACGCTGCCTCTCAAGGGACTAACTACGTTTCATATGGATCTCCCTCCATTCAAGGATGCTCTGCAAAGCACTTCACGACATTCACGAGTGCGATAGTCAAATGGGAGCGAAATTCTCATTGTTCCAGAATCTCCACATGGTCAGTGCCTTCTAGAAGAGTCCATATGTGCCAAACTTCGAATCCATGTGTCCAACTAACACCTATGAGCTTGGGAACATGTCTTTCCTATTATTATAAAGTCATTGATTGAGAAACTACCTTCAGTTTCCCTATAAATTGAGCACAAATCCTTGTGTTGGGGAAGGAAGAAATTTGGTAAAGAAATGTTGTTGGATTCTCAATTGAGTGTGTGATAAGAGTGATATGTTGCTGGTGAGATGTTTATTGTGATGAGGCTAGGATGATGTTGGGGCTGGTGACATCAAATCGATCGTTGGTTGTAACCTCCCCCTTCTATCCATTAATAAAGATTGCTTCTCATTTTCCCATATATGTATTTGTTTATGTTTCTAATTTTCATATGATTGATTCTTAACTGATATATATGTTTCATTTTTAATCCATTTAACTGATTAAGATAAATAGGCATCTGTATATTTCAATCTCTTTTTTGTTTAGTGTTTATACTTGCAGGATCTAGTCTGGTGATCTAAGTTGGATTGGAAGCTACGACAAGAGCGATAGAAGGAGAATAGGAAGCGCTTGGATTATAAGTAATTTCCTCTATCTTTCTGTGTGTATATTTACTATTAGAGAAAGTTTCTGCAAAGTCTTTGATCTGTTGTTATAAATGCATAGAACCACATTTAGGGAATGTGTTTTATCGGTAATTCATAATTCTGCATAACACCATGCCTCAAACACATGATCAGCAATCATACCACCAATTTTGACAAGTTTTTGGAAAATTTTGCAAGTTTGTAAATTTATGTGTTTTTAAAGAAATTTTTAGCACAGTAGAAATGTCAAATGCGCAGCACCTATGGTATTGCACTCCTTTTTGGGGCATCCAATGAGAAAATGGTCACCAACATTGAATTCATAATGATGAGGACATAGACCCTGTACATTTTCTAAGAATTTGGAGGAAACCTGGTCAGTGAAAATGACAAAAAACCACCAAAAAACCATGTTTGTGCCTCATTTTTTGCCTTGGCACTACACGTTTACCAGTCTTGGGAAAATGAGTTTTTGATAGGCCAAATGGGCTTCATTTTTCAAACTAAAGGCATGTCTAGAAATTACACTTGAAGGGATTTTAAACAAGCCATCTTGGAGCAAATTTGGATACCGAGAAGGCACCCAAAAGCAACCTTGAATAGAGAGGGCGTGTTTGACACAGAGACGGTGCGTTTGACACAGAGAGTGCGCATTTGACAAGGAGATGGTGCGTTTGGCAGTCTTCTGAAATTTTCTGAGTTTCACTCTTGTTTTGATTTTTATCTTGGGAAATGATGATTTTACCCATGTAAATGATGAAAAAAAATGTAATTATCATGTTTTTACTATTACCTAGGGTAAATACATTAGGTAAATCAATCAAATTAAGTTTAATGAATCAGTTCACTTAAGTTAGGAATGAGTCACTTGGACCATTCAATACTTCAACTATTAGTTTAGATTTTTGTGTAGTATCTTCCTCACCTCATGGATTCGACCCTTGAGGATGAGTGAATGTTTTTTTCAAGTCTATTTAGCTCTTTTCTTCACACTAGTGAAGGGTTGGAATCAGTTTGATGTTTTCTAGTTGATCAAGGAAATTTTGTACTCAGTTTAACCAAGCTAATAAAGAGGAGTTGTAGCTACTTTTATGGGATACTTGTGGTATTTGTTGGAAATATTTTCATTGATGGAAAAGGAGCACAAAGTAGCAGCACCAGAACCAACAATAAGGCAAAGGATCAGATCAGGAAACAATGATGTAAGAAATCATAAAAGAGAATCAGAGAAGCATCAAAGGTAGTAGATAAGAAGCAAAGGTAGCAGAGAAGTAGCGAAGGCAGCAAAGGCAGAGAGGCAATAGAGAAGTAGCGAAGGCATGCAGCAAGCGTAATAATCCCAAGTCGGAGTGAATAACAAATAGAAGAGCAAGCTCATGAGAGATCAGCGTGTTTAGAAACTGAATAATCTTAGGAGAGATTCGCATTTAAGAATACAGAACAAGCTTAGGAGGAGTAGTGTGGAGGAACCAGTGTTGTAGAGCGATGACAATATAAAGCTCAGGAGAGATTCGCGTTGAAGAATAAATAACAAGTTCAGGAGGAGTAGCGTGGCGGAACTGGTGTTGAAGAGTGGCGATAGTATAAACAAACATAAATCGACTAAGGCAGAGAACCCTTAGAAGAATTCCAAGGGAGGCAATTGGACGACAAAGATCGAATCGCAGAATCTAAGTATTAATAATTAACGGTAGAGATAATAGAGGGCGAAAGAGATGAAGAAGAGTTGCATGAAGGATGAGCGAACAGTCAAGATCAGATCGCAGAAGTGAAAGAAAAATATCAACAGCGGACGTCTAATTGCAAGTCCGCACATTGCAAATGGTAGAGGATAGTGCTTAAGGCCGTCACAAGGTAAGTTAAACAGTATGTGATGCGAAGTGAATAAGGAATACATGTTGGCACGACATGGAAACTAGTGAGGACTATTAGATTGTATGGCAGATCAATGGCGGACGACGAATCGCGAGTTCGCACATCGCAAATGTTAGTGGATAGGGCTTAGGCTTCGCACGGTATGGCAAGTTTTTTGCAATGAAATGTGGGAAGAATGGAAGTATGTGATTCAAAGATGGAGGAGCCACGTGTCAACACTGCGCACTAGCGCAATATCACAGATCGCAAGAAATAAGTTTTAGCCTCTAAGTTAAATCATAAAGGTTGTGAAGTGCAATCGCCTGTGATTGGTGGAAAGTGTTGTGGGACCCTATAGTAAAGAAGTTCCACTTGTATGTAATTTCTTTGGGTTTTATGTTTAATCAGGCTTAAAGTAATAGTTTGTGATTCCACACGTATTTTGATATTTTTGTAAAACGTTAAAAGGTGCGGGAAAGTAACGTGCAACGTATTGTGATTCGTCAAGTAGTGTGGGACCCAATAACCCCTGTTTCGCATTTGTTACGTGTGATTTTTTAATAAGGTCTGAAGGGTTTGTGTAAATAAGCCGACCAAGATGAATAGTGTTGCGGTAGTGAGTCAAAAAAAAAGACTGAACACAGCAAAGAAAGGCTCGGGTAAGTAAAATGATTTGACCTCATACAGAATAGTGAAACAGCATGGGTCGAGTCGGGAAAAAAGGGAAGTTATGTAGCACAATTGAAATATAATTACATAAATAGAAAAGATAAAAGAACAGCAAGAAAAAGAGGACAAATGCACATTGAAGCTAAGAAACTGAAAGGGTTGAGTAAAATAATTGATTGCAACTGTAAATGTATTATTTATTTTATATTGTTTGTGATGCAAAGGAAAGTCTCCATAGGAAAACCAAAACTCCAATTTAATACTCAAATGAGTATATAGTGAGGAAATGAATGGGTGGAAGGCAAGAGTCATGCTTTTTCACTTCATATTCCCATATATAATGCAAACAACCACGAAGGGATCTATATAAATGATGTTAGTGTAATGTGCATAGAGAGGTTAGAGAGTGGAAGAATGAGAGAGAGCAAATAGATATGTTGTGTAGATCTAGAGTTGATATGTAGCATATTTGAAGGTTGGAAGGGCAACATTGAAGAAGTATAAAAACAAAGATGATATCCAGGTAAATAAACATATGATTTTATTATAGTGTGAGGGAGTTGCTTCTTTCATATCAAATTGTAGCTTGATAGATGTCTAGTTGTAGTTGGTTGAGGTAGGAGCCTCCTGTGGGTTGTAGCCTGCGGAAAATAGATGGGAGTTGGAGCTTCCTGGCAAGTTGTAGTTTCCAAAATTTGGGGTAGTAGCCTCCTGCAGGTTGGAGCCTACAGAAAATCAATTGTGAGAGGGAGTTGGAGCTTGCCTTTGCATCACAATAATTATAAGATGTGGTTTTCTCCCTTTATGGGTTTCCACTTATATTTGATGTCTATGTGTTTGATGATTAAGTGTTGATGTGATGCTTTAATATGTTTAATTACTTGTTGTCCACACATTATGTTTGTTGATCCATTATGTATTAATTTTTTTATGAAATGAAGGTGTAAAGAGTTGAATAAAAAGTTTTAAATGACCCTGAATGTATTAAACCGATTCACCCCCCCCCTTCTCGGTTTAACTAAGGGTTCATTAATTAGTGTCAGAGCCAGTTCCTTCTGTATTAGTTTAACAACTGGAAGGACATACTGGGTCCCCAAAATGGCTAGCCTAGAAGGATGCTCAACAAATAAAGCCCCATTGTTTACTGGTACAAACTATGCTTTCTGGAAAATAAGAATGGGTACATACATAATGTCTCTAGGAATAGAATTTTGGACTATTGTGGAAGAAGGATATGCTCCAAAGGATACTAACACAAAAAAAAATGCCAAACAAAATTTCATAGCCAATGAAAAAGCCATGAATGCACTTTTGAGTGGTTTGTGTGAGTCATAATTTATCAAATTAATGCACAGTGTGATTGCCAAAGATATCAAGGATACATTAGAAATTATCCATGAGGGAGATAAAAAAGTGAAGATCGCCAAACTGCAAGCCTATAGAACTCAGTTTGAAAATGTAAAAATGAATGAAGATGAAGATGTAGCCAGTTTCTTCTTAATGGTTGCGAAAGTTTTGAATAACATGAAAGCTTTAGGAGAAACCATTAAGGAATGTGTAATTGTAAAAAATATATTGAGATCTGTACCATCCAAGTTTAACCCTAAGGTTTTTTCCATAGAAGAAATAAACAAACTGGGAAAAATTGACCATGAACCAATTGCTTGGAAACTTGATGGCTTATGAGATGAGACTTCCAAAATGGAATTCAAATGTGAGGGAGGCAGCCTTTAAGGTAGATAAGTGCAGAGAAGAGAAGGAAGGTACATGTTCCTTCTCTGATGAAGAAGAGGTCAAATTCATCAGAAGATTGGAGAAAGCCACAGGTAAGTATAAAGGTAAACCTCCTTTTAAGTTCTTTAACTGTGGAAGAGTGGGGCACTATGCATCGAAATTTCCTCATAAGAAAATAGAGAATCAGTCAAGAGGAAAATAGAAAACCAATTTCAGAAATAGGCCGAAAGGGAACAGATTTAACAGAAGAACATTCTATGCCCAACCAGACAACAGTACATCTGAGAGCTCAGATGGATTCCCCAATGAAGAAGGAACATTATAATTCATTTTGATGGCTAAGGAAGAGCCTGAAGGATACCTCCTGGATGATGGGGAAGAAGGTGAGGTAGATCTTGAGGGGCAGCTAATTAGTGCCCTGGAGGAAATAAATAGACTTAAACTCAAGTGCAGAAAACAGAAAGATATTCTCCTGAAATATGTGAAGGAAGAGCCAAGTTCGGAAAACCTCATTCAGTTGAAAGTAGAACTTGAAGAATCTAAGAAGGTGAAATACATTCTGATAAAGAAAATAACTGATAAAATTCAGGAGCAAGAGAAATTGGAAGAAGAAGTAGTATGCCTGAGAAAGAAATTAGAAAAGGCCCAAAGGGAATTATCTATGAATACTCCACGAATGAAAATCTCTGAGAAGTTGGACAAAATACCAAATGCTCAAAGATCTCCTCTTATAAAGACTAAGATAGGCCATGAAGGAGTAAATAGTAAGTCCAAGGTTGAAGATAACAAGAATATCACTTTCATGAAAGCTGTAATAAAATAAAATAATAACTCTCAACAATCTGAGACTATTATAGCTAGAAGAATGGTAGAAGAAAGGAGAAGGGTGTGTAAGTAGCTTGGGGATGAGACTACCTCCATGTAAAACTAAGAGAAGGCAGACATTGAGAAAGATGATGAAGAAACCCAAAAGGGATCCAAAGAGTTAGAAGCCAGCAAGACCAGATGGATAATGAAGCAAACAGAAACAAGCAGCGACCTCAAATGACAAAGAATGAAATGAAGAAATAGTCAACTACAAAAGGCTCATACACTCATGAATATGAATTGAATAAATTCAGAAGTTATCGAAGGAGGTTCTTTCCTCCTATGAGAAGTATCACTTTTTTTTCTTGCCACAAATCTGGACATATTGTGGCATACTGTAAGACAAAGCAAATCCATTCCAACCAACAAAATACATAATAAACAAAAATACTACCTCCAACAACTCTCTCTGCTAGAGAGAGATACTACTTCCATGGGTATTATTTTTATTGTAAAGGGTACGGCCATAAATCCATGGAGTGTAGAGTGTATATACATATATTGAAGTATGGAAACTCAAGGGGAATTAATAACAATGGTGGATTCACTCGTGTACACAATATATTCAGAAATACAATCAAATGTTTTAGCTGCCATAAAATTGGGTAGAAGTCTCACGAATGTCCTCTCAAAGACTGTGGTCAATCTCCTTAGGAAAGTTACCAAACAAACAACTGCATGCGATGGAAAAAGAATCTAAATAAGTGTGATCTGGTTCTAATAGCTCAATATCAGAAAATCCAATGGTATGTGGACAGTGGGTGCTCAAAACATATGACTGAATATCGAAGTAATTTTGTAACTTTTGATGAAAAGAAATCTGGAAATGTAACATTCGACAATGATAGAGTAGGGAAAATCAATGGAAAAGGCTCAGTAAGCCTGAATAATGGAAGAGGAGAGGTTCGGGATGTACTATTTATGGATGGTCTAAAATCCAATTTTCTAAGTGTAATGTTCAACGTTATAGCACATAAAAAAATTTACCATACCATAATAATTTTAAAAAAATACATTTCTAACTATTAATATTTCTCACCATTTAACTTACTATTTACCACACACCAGTTATGGTTATCATTACATTCATTTTAATTAATAATGGACATATGTCCCATCTCCAAGATTATACCTCTAACATTTCGTATCTCTTTAGCATTTGAACAATTCTTCTACTCCATCTTCCGATGAACTTTGATAGTTGGACATTTAACTCATGTCATTCATGTCATTACTCATCATTTGAGATTTTGTCCTTCTCATTTATATCTATGGCACGGTGGCACCAATGAAATTACTGCTAAGGACATCATTAATGGTTTTCACAACACTTGATTTGTTTTGGTTCATCCATCTGGCGGTCATCTCACCATAGATCTTTGTTGCAAATGGACGGCAAAGAGGGTTAGGGTTTTGGCTAATGACTTAGCCATCATAACCGATTCTACTTGGCATTTCGCTCTTCCTCCTCTGGAAACTCTGCTTCGCAGCTCCACCTGCAACCTTTGGCTTTCCGCAGTGATATTTCTCTAACCTATGTGTGCACCTTCATGAGCTACATGGAGATGGTGCTCAACCTTAAGGTCTTCAGACGACGTAACACTTCAATGCAGCCCTTCTTCCAGAGGTACGAACGACACAAATTCTTAAGTGTTTTATTGTAATTGGTTTAAGTCGTGGTAGTTTTAACTTACAGCAATAGTTAATCCCTTTCATTTTATTCTAGGTCTGTCAAGATTGGCATGCATTACACCACAGTTTTCGTGCAACCCCAACTGAGGAAATTATTGTTCTCGTCCCCGTCCTCAGTTCGAGGAGCAACTCACCAGGTAAAATTTTCTGCTACCGCTATAGTGAGTAGAATTCAAAAGAAATTTTTTTCTTCTCAGTTCAAATCATGAACTGGTTGAATGAACCTTAATTTTTTATCTCCATTCAGAATTTTATGCAACTGCTAACATTGGTTAACTCATGCCTTCTTGTGATTGTGGACAGGTAAGGAACTGTCATGCGTTTTTTCTTTTCTTTTCTAAATTCGGGTCCAGATTCACACATATAACTGAAGCGTTTTTCCATTGACCACCCCTATCAGGTACCCAATATCTGATTTTTTTTATGGGCTCAACCTTCCTTCAAGTTTTTTTTTTTAACTCTCAGCATGTCCGCCGTTGAACCCAGAGTTCAAAGTTGTTGATAAATTCTTCTATGCCTCGACATGCAAGTTCCTTGTATAAATTTTATAATTTTATGTCATTTCATAGTCTTCTCTCTTTAGAGGAAGCTTTATTGTTTACCCATAGAGGGCGACTGATGGTTTTTCCTTAGTACAATTGGGGTTTCGACCACCAGCTCTTGTTTAAATGACAGGACTATCTATTTTTTATTTAAATGGCAGCCATATATATATATATATATATATATATTTAAATTTTTCAACAATTGAACAGTTATTCTAGTGCTTATTTGATAACGGTTGTTGTTTTTATTTTAATTTAAAATAAGAACGTATGTATGTTTCTGGAATTATGCAAAAACTGTAGCCGTTTCCATATGGTGTAGACTTTTCTGTCCATAATGAAGGATATAGTTTCACTAGTTTTTTTCTTTTCTTCTCGTCTCTCTTAATACATGATTATTCTACTTTCAAGTTAACTCTATTGTGTTTACTGCAAGTAATTTATTTTCGATTTCTTCCTATAGTTTGTTTGAAACTCTGTATTCCAAGGGTTTCTTCAAATTGTCATTTATAACACATAAAAATTATTTTTTCCGTTTTCCCTTAGAAATGCAATCTGGCGTATTTAGTATTTAATACTATTTTATGTAAACACCCTTCCTGATATTGTACAAACTAGTAACAGGTTAGAAATATTTCATGAATACTTTTCTAGAAATTTCTATATCACAGTATATCTAAAAAAGAAGAAGATTCACATAACCCGTATTAAAGTTTAGGCTTTGTTTAATAATCACATTGTTTCTGTAGATGGTATAATCATGTGACTGGACCACATATGTCCGTGTATTTATTATAGGCCATATGGATGTCCAACCCGGTATCTTGGTTAGGTGAACTGGGTTAACAGTCCTCAAACTACTCATCAAAAATAGTACTAAATTTCTAACATCTTGGTATTTCTATAGTAGAGTTTTAACATACCACATAACTCTACTTACTTAATATTCTCACATATTTTCTATAACATATTTCAAATTTTAACCATAGAATTAACCAGAGATTACATCTCTATACAACATTTAGATTTATCCAAAGCATTAAATCAAAAATACTTATTTGTATTCTTATCTCACTGAAAATTTTGCCTCCCTTCCATGAGTGAGGCTATTACTTCCTCCAACTCTCCCCCATGCTCCAAGTCTGAGCTTCTATTGTTGACAGAACATTGGAAGATACCTCAGGACAGTCCAGTCTAGTCTCCAATTCCAATAGCCAGAAATCTGACTGATTCCACTGGTTACTCCTGTCTAGGAATTCCAAATCGGAATTTTCCTCTCTCCTCAGTTACCGAATAGAACCCCAAAACCTCCTTGGGATCATCCCTTTATCCTCAGAGGTTGGGCAACTATTTGAACTGAATTATGTTCAACCAACTCTCAAATCTTGAATTTTTTTTTACCATCAGTCTTTACTTTATGGAACCAGCTCCATAATTAATCTTTTCATTTGATCGCAAAATTAAATTCCTCTTCATAATATTTTTGTTTTCAATAAAATAACAGTAAATAGCTTCAAAATTATTTAATGATTAAGGCATTGGTTACAACTTCCCCCCCTAGAAGTGAACACCATCCCTGGTGTTCTCAGCCTACTCCAGCAAAAAGTTCAGGATAGGCTTCCCGAACAAAACCTTCATCCTTGCAGGTAGCTTCTTCCAGGCTAAAGTGCTTCCATTGCATTTTAATCTGGGCGATGGCTCGTATCCGGAGCATGATTTCCCTCCGATCGATTATACTGTGAGCTCGACCAGAAATTCTCCATCCGGTTTGACCTGCAAACAATGAGATTAGATTAGTTTTACTCATCAATATTAGTATCTTTAATCAATCTTGTCCTCATATTCTACTTGAATATTCTGCCAATGGATTATGTGTTTTGAATCATGAATGTATCGTTTCAATAACGAGACGTGGAATAAATTGTGCACCTGTATATGACTGGGAAGAGCCAATCGACACACCACAGGTCATACCCTTTCCAATATTTGGAAAGGGCCACAAAATCTGGGGGCTAGCTTGGCACTAGTTGCCCATCTCAAGGTACTTTTCTTTGGCTTGATTCTGACGTACATGTGATCCCCCAATTCAAACTCACGATAAGTCCTTCTCCGATCTGCATACACTTTTTGCCTATCTTGAGCTTCTTTTAAGTTTTGTCAGATCTTCTTTACTTCTGCCTCCATCTCAGCTAACATGTCTATTCCAAGCATCAACTTGGTTTTCAGACTACTCCAGTTAATAGGAGTTCTGCACTGTCACACATATAGGGCTTCAAATGGACTCATCTTTAGTGATTCCTGATAACCATTATTGTATGTGAATTCTACTAGGTGCAAATATTCTTCCCACTTAGTCAATCATTTCATTACATACATACGTAAAATGTCCTCCAAAAATTGATTTACCCATTCTGTCTGTTCATCAGTCTGTGAATGGTAAGCAATACTAAAGTTAATTTGAGTCCCCAAACTGGTGAACAACGTTTTCCAGAAGGTTGATGTAAATTTTACATCCCTGTCATAAATGACAGTCTTTGGAATGCCATGCAATATAAATATCTCTCGCATGAATAAATCTGTTATTTGTACTGTCTTATATGTGGACTGAACTGGCATAAAGTGTGATGATTTGCTCAATCTATCCACCAATACCATTATAGAGTCATTATGATTTTTTGATCTCGGTAGTCTAGTAATGAAATATAATGATATCACTTCCCATTTCCACTCGAGTATCGGTATAGGCTGCATCAACCCAGCTGGATGCCGGTGCTTCACTTTCACTTGCTGACATTCTAAACATTTGTTTAGATATTCTTCTATATCTTTCCTCATACCAGACCAACAGTAGTCCTTTCTTATTTTTGTTAACATCTTCTAAAATCCAGGATGTCCCGAGTAACTACTTTGATGATATTTGTTTAAAATCAGCGTCTTCAACTCCATTCTATTTGGAATGAGAATTCGTTTTTTGAAAATCAACAAGCCATCCTTATTGATTTCATAATCTGCAGCTTTTCCTTGGTATTTGAATTCTTTTTCTTGCTGCCACATAAACTAATATTCAGGGTCTTTTCCTACTTCAGCTTTAATTTTCTCTAAGAATTTGCACTCAACCTCATTAAAATACAATTCATAGATGCTATGCAATTTCCTTCTTAATGCATCAGCTACTCTGTTCTCCTTATGTTTTACATGCTACATGTCAATATAAAATTCGTTCAGGAAGGAATTCCACCTTTCTTGGTGAAAATTAAGATCAACTTTCTTAAAATAGCTGGTTAAACTGTTGTGACCCATTTTGAGCACAAATATTTTTCCAAGTAAGTAGTGCCTCCATACCCGGAGTGCATGCACTACTGCGGTTAGCTCGAAATCATAAGCTGAGTATCATTGCTCATGTTCTTTTAATTTTCGTGACTCATAGGCAAACACTTTACCTTATTGTGACAGAATCACCCCTACACCTTCTTTGCATGAATTTGTGGAGACTTCGAATTATTTATTAGGATCAGCTACTCTTAAAACCAAGGCTGAAGTCGACAACTTTTTCAGCTTTTCAAAACTGTCCTGACAATCCTTTGTCCATTTAAATATTTTTCCTTTTCTTTTTAAAGAAGTAATTGGAAAAGAAATTTTAGAAAAACCTTCAATAAACCGCTGGTAATAACCAGCCAATCCCATAAAGGATCGAATGTCTACCACGTTTTGAGGTACTTTCCATTCCATAACCGTCCTGATTTTCTCAGGGTCAACTGAAATACCTTTAGGAGAAATCACATGGCCTAGGTACTGGATTTATTCCTTGAAGAAGCCAAACTTGCTGAACTTGGCATACAACTGATGCTTCCTTAGCAGTTCCAGCACCTTCTGTAGATGTTCCTTGTGTTCTTCTGCATTTTTAGAGTAAACTAAAATGTCATCAATAAATATTAACACAAAATTGTCTAGGTAGGGATAAAATACACTATGCATTAATCTCATAAAGGTTGATGGTGCATTATTCAACCCAAAAGGTAGCACCACAAACTCATAATGTCCATACCTGGTACGAAAAGAATTTTTATGAATGTCTTCATCTTTTATCTAGATCTGATGATATCCTGATTTTAAATCCATCTTTGAAAACACGGTCGCTCCTTTCACTTGATCGAACAAGTCATCGATTCGTGGTAAAGGATATCTGTTTTCACCATCAATTTATTAAGTTGACGGTAATCCATGCACATTCGCATGGTTCCGTCTTTATTTTTCATGAATAGCACAGGTGCTCCCCAAGGAGATACACTCGATCGGATATACCCTTTATCTAATAATTCCTGTAACTGCATTTTTAGCTCAGTTAATTCAGGTACACTCATTCAATAAGGTGCCCTCGAAATCGGTGACGCTCTAGGTACTAATTCAATGGTAAAATCTATGTCCCTTCTTAGTGGTAAGCTACATATTTCCTCTGGGAACACATCCATAAATTCTTGTACTATTGGTACATTTTCCAACGCAGGAGCCTTTTCTTTTGATTTGGTGAAACCCACCTAAATGGCGTACAGCTGGCATCCTTTATTCATGCACTTACCCATCTGAGATGTTGTGATTGGACGCAGTTGTAGAGGTTTCTTTATTCCCTGAATTTCCTGGTGAGTGTCATCCTGCGTTTTGTAGTAAATAATATTTTATTTGCAATCTACCATCATCCAATGCTTATCTAACCAGTCCATGCCAAGTAGCACGTCATAAGAACCCAGAGGTAATATATTCAAATCCACATTTAGCTGCTGCTCACTAATATTTAATGCACAATTTGGTATTTTGGCACTAACTTTCCTCTTAGCCCCGGTGGCTAACTGTACTAACCACGGTTTTCTAAATTTTTGACCTTGTAACTTACAACTTTCTAATATTTTGGGACTTATATAGCTTAAGCTTGCACCTGGGTCTACCAAAATAGAAACGGGTTGAGATGGCAATTTACCTTCCAGTTGAATCATGGTTGGTTGGTAGTTCGCTTGTTGGTCTTCCAATGCTGCATTAATTCTGGGTATATTTATGGAAACATCACCCACTGTTGAGGCCTCCTATAAATTGGTGACTGCTCCACCACTCCCTCGTTGTGGACAGTTTCTGTAATAATGTGCCTCACCACACCCCCAACACTATAAAGGTGGCTTCTAGTTCTGAGCTTGTTCTAGTTTGCTAGAGGCTTATGTGGGCTTATCTTCCGCTGGCCACCTTGTTCTTTGATGGTTCCTTCCAAACTGTTGGTTGATTGCACTTCTAGCAGCACCTTTAAAATTGTTCGTTCTGTTTCTTTTAAAACCAACACTTCCCTAGATTAGCTAAGTTTACAAAGAAATGCGCGCTCTGCTAGGGTTTGTCGTTCTCTTACTTTGCAGAAACCCTAGTGATCTCTGCAACTCGGTTAAGCACTGACGGCGCTGTCTTTATCAAACAGCGTAGCTCTGTACACAAGCATGGCGACTGCAACGGGGGGGGGCCAGTCAGCCTCCCCCTGCAAATGAAGGCAGAAAAGAAGGAATGCCCGATCTGCACAAATATGATTCTGATAACAAGCAGGAGACTGATGCGACTCAGAAGTCGACCTCTGGAAAGCAAACGGATATGTTGTAGGCCACTTCTTCCACCTGCAAGCCCATAGCTCCAGATAGACCCAAAATTGACTTGCCAAGTCATCGTATCAATGCCATAATTCAGTACATGAGGGATCATGCCCTCATTGGGAAATTTATTGGGTTTTGGCCAGCTGAAAAAGCCTTACAAGGATGGATTGCGTCCAAATGGAATCCCAAGGGACACGTTACTCTGCAACTGGGTCCGAAAGGCTTCTTCACAACTATTTTTAACTGCATCGAGGACAGAAACAAGGTAATGGATGAAGGCCCCTACTTTTTCAATTCGGCAGGGTTATATCTTAGGAACTGGGTTGAATGATTCAACCTAGACCAAGAAAATTTCAACTAGGCACCTGTATGGATTCGTCTATACTCGCTGCCACTTGAATATTGGGATGAGGAATCACTTCAGGAGATTGGAAGAGGGTTAGGAGAGTTCATAAAGATAGCAGAAGAAACTAAGCTACGAAGGTACACCTCCTATGCCCGAATATGTGTCTACATGAATCTGGACAATGCCCTACCAGACGCGGTAAGTTTATTTCATGATGATTTTGAATGGATTCAACTGCTAGATTACGAACATGTTCCATTTCGCTGTAGAAGATGCCACGCCCATGGACATCTCTTCAAAGATTGCCCTCTAACTGCTCAGACCAAGAGTCAAGAAGATGGAGACAAAACGGAAGCAGATGGGTTTACTAAAGTTCCATCCAGAAGAAGACATAACAAGAAATCCACTCCCTCAGGGAAAAAACCTAGCACTTCTGCTACTGCCCCATCCACCAGCAATAGCTTTTCTGTTCTTTCTCAATCTGACCCTCAGAGCGATTTCACCCCTGCCTCTCTTAATCCCTCAGCCCCTTCCACCACCCCCTCAAATCAGCCCAACCCTGCATCCTCGGCGCCCTCACATTCATAGCCGCAAAATGTTGCCCTCTCAGATTCCAACCCCTCTTCAAAGCAAAAGCAGGTGACTTGGGACCCTAATCTCATGGATATGGATGGGCACTCTTCTAACCCCAGTTAGGACAGTAAAGAATCTCTGGAAAATGTTCAGTCTACCCACATGGAGTAAGATTCAGAAGGCTTTGATCTAGGAGAACTGGATCTCATAGGCTTAGAAGATGCATGCAGAAAAAAGAATTTGACAAGATCAATCCTCGACAAATATAATCACTCGAGGTAGCACTCTCTAAATTTCAACAGCAAAAGAAATTGGGTATTCAGCCAGGAAGTCATTGGGATAGCCTGAAAGTGATGAAGGAAACCAAGAGGAGAGGTGGAAAACCAGATTGGCAACGTACCATCACTCTTGGGGAGATGCTGGTGGATTCAGGGCGATATCCCAAGTTAACTCGATTCTTCAAACCACTAGCAAATAGTTCCCCATGAAGCTAGTCTCATGGAATGTAAGAGGGCTCAACAGCCCAGGGAAGTACAGAATGATCAAGAACATGATTCAAAAAGAGAAGCCTCAAATACTCTTTCTTCAGGAAACCAAATGTAACAGTAAAATGTTGGGCTCAATCTTATCAAAAGCATGGCCCAGTAGTAGCTCGGTAGCAGTGGATTCCTCAGGTTTCTCCGGAGGACTTGTAATAGCCTGGGATACACAATCCATGTTGGTAGCCGACTTTCATGCAGCACACAACCTCATCCAGGCCACCTTCCATCCTATTGGAACTAACATACACGGGAATTTGTCCAATGTTTATTTTCCTCAAGATCAGGCTAGTAAGATAGTGCTTTTAAACACTTTGGAGCATCTCAATTCGAATAGATCCCATCCCCTTTAGATCATTGGAGGAGATTTCAATATGATCACTAGAATGGATGAAAAATCTGGAGGAAGGTCTAGACTCGATCAGGAAAGCACCCACTTCAAAAATTTCATCAATAACAACTGGCTCATTGATATACCTTTCTGTAATGGCATGTTCACCTGGAACAATAGAAGAACGGGAGGTCAGCAAATAGCTTCAAAATTAGATCGATTCCTCATATCGGACAATTCCATACATGTGGGTGGGGACATCACAGGCTCAATTCTTCCCCTTGCTGGCTCGGACCACTGGCCCATTCTGCTTCAATGGAAAAACATAGGGTCCCATCCAAAAAGGCCGTTTAGATTTGAAGCTTTCTGGCTTACTCATCCATCCTTCAAAGAAATGATACATACTGCTTGGAGGAGCTTTGTACCGCCAAAGGGTTCCAAAATGTACTAGTTTGAGCAAAAGCTCAAGTTCCTCAAAATTCATATCAAAAATTGGAATCAGAAAGTCTTTGGGAATATATTTGTGGAAAAGAAGATCCTTGAGCAGAAAATGAATGAAGTGCAACAAGAAATCATCACTAAAGGAAGATCAGAGACTCTCGCTTCTAAGGAGCTAGACCTTCAAAAACAGTTGGAGGACAGATACAAACAAGAGGAGATCCTCTGGAGGAAAAAATCAAGAATTCGTTGGCTAAAGGAAGGTGAAAGAAACACCAAATTCTTTCACAGCTCAACTATCCAAAGAAGAATGAAAAATCGAATCAGCCACATCACCAATCAGCAAGGAGAGCAGATGGAGAAGCATGAAGACATGGAACAGGAACTCGTGGATTATTTTAAGGGCATCCAACAAGAACTACAGGTCAATAGACAACCAACTATCAACCAAATCAAGCAGCTCATACCCAACTTGATAACGGTTAAGCACAATCAAATGCTTCTATGCCCTGTCTCTCCCCAAGAAGTGGATACAGCTATGGCGCAGTTCAAGGATGGCAAGGCTCCGAGACCGGACGGATTTACTTCTAATTTCTTTCACTATTTCTGGGATCTAATCAAACATGAAGTTTGGCAACTTGTTGAGGAATTGCGAACCATGCATTGGCTCCTGCCCTCCCTCAATGCCACATTCATTGCGCTGGTACCAAAAGAGGAGCAACCCAGCAAACCAGAAAAATTCAGACCTATAGCTCTTTGTAACGTGATTTACAAAGTCATTTCCAAAGTTATTGCTAATAGGCTCAAGCCGCTCCTTCCGCTTCTCATCTCACCGGAGAAAACTGGATATGTTGAAGGACGACAAATTTTGGATGGTATAATTTTAACTCATGAGATTATACACTCCTTAAAAGTTTGCAAGAAGCCAGGTATGCTCCTCAAGATCGATCTATCCAAGGCCTTTGACAAACTGAATTGGAATTATATACAACAAATTTTAAGTGCTTTTGGTTTCGATCAAATGTGGATCAGATGGATAATGAGCCTCATCACTTCCTCTTTTCTCTCTATTCTTATTAATGGGATTCCTTCTCCCCCCATATTTCCCTCCAGAGGAATCAGGCAGGGGGATCCTCTCTCCCCCTTCCTCTTTGTTCTCATGGCTGAAGGTCTTGGTAGATTAATTCACAATGAGGTTCGCAATCATCATTTGCGAGGTATCTCTCTTCATGGAGCCCCTGTCACTACTCATCAGCAATTTGTGGATGATAATATGCTCTTTGGCCATCCTTCAGTCCAAGAAGCCCGTTCTTTCAAAACCATTCTCAACCTTTTTTCTAAAGCCTCTGGGTTATCTATTAATGATTCTAAATCTCATATTTTTTTCTTCAATACTCCTCCTCTCACCCAAGCCAATATTGCTCGCATTTTGGGTTTTTTTGTTGCTTCTCTCCCTGACAAATACCTTGGCACTCCTCTTATTGATTCTGTTATCA
Source organism: Pinus albicaulis (assembly GCA_034641835.2). Classification (NCBI taxonomy): domain Eukaryota; kingdom Viridiplantae; phylum Streptophyta; class Pinopsida; order Pinales; family Pinaceae; genus Pinus; species Pinus albicaulis. The sequence goes on from CM076576.1 coordinate 340,204,395, forward strand.
GGCATTCTTCCTGGAACTATCTCCTCGAAAAACTAGAATCTCGGTTATCCTCTTGGACCTTTAGAGCTCTTAACATGGTCAGAAAACTCACTCTCATTAAAGCAGTGCTACAATCTATGCCCCTTTACCTGTTTTATGTTCTTGCTGCCCCAAAATGGGTTGTCAAACAAATAAAATATCTGCAAAGAAACTTCCTTTAGGGATCCTCTGGTCGGAATCAAAAATGGGCCTTGGTCAATTGGAATACTGTATGTACTCCCAAGGACGCAGGCGGTCTCGGCCTTATAAACCCCATGCACAGCAACCAAGTCATGGGAGCTCGTGTTTGGTGGAAATGGATTTCAAACCCGCACACTCCCTGGGCTAAAATTTGGATTGCAAAATGCGCCAACAACAGATCTACGGAAGACTTAATAAGGCTCACTCCCGAGCAATCAGGTTCTCTTGTTTGGAATGCAGCCAAGCAGCACCACACACTCATACAACAACATAGTTTCTGGGAAATTCGCAATGGAAACTCGGCTAGGTTCTGGTCCGATTCCTGGCAGCAAAGCCCAAAGCTTCGTGAATCTTACTCTCAAATCAATTTGGGAAACAAAAGCGATGCAATAGAAGACAAGGTATGCAATCAATGGATTCCCTCAGATCGTAATGGGTTCAGGAAATGGAAGCCCTCACAGCACATAGCGCCACAAGCTCAAGGCACTGATTGGGAAGCTCTCGGCAAAGAGCTACAACGAAGGAAAATCAGAAGCTCGAAGGACCATAACATTCTCAGATGGGGTTATAAAATGAAAGGTATGTTCACAACGAAAGAATCCTATTCTTTGATGCACCCCTCTCCGCTCCCTCGTGATTCTCTCTGGAAACTGATTTGGAGCCCAAACACCTGGCCCAAGATCTCTACCTTCCTCTGGCTCCTTAGCCACAGAAGAATTCTCACTTGGGACAATCTGGTCAAACGGGGTTTCATAGGACCTTCTCAATGTCCTAACTGCAATCAAAGCGCTGAAACTATCCAGCATCTCATGTTGCTCTGCCCTTTAGCTAACACCTTATGGGAAAAGTGCAGCTTTCGCTGCCAAAGGAACAAACCCACGGGAGACATAACAAACATTCTTCACAATTGGCCAAAACGCCCTTACAAATCCTCCCTTCTTAACGCCCTCTAGCAGCTTCTTCCCGGCCTACTTTTCTGGTCTCTGTGGAAAGAAAGAAATAAAATAATTTTTACAAACCAAGCTTCAACACAGGACACCATTTGGAGCTCCATTAGCAACAATCTCCAGGAATCTCTGGCTCTCCACTCCTGGCAGGAAGATGATTATCCAAAACAACCCAAAGAAATCTCCATTTGGCAAAATTGGAATCTCAAAATTGTGTTTACACCTACTATCAGGAACAGGGCTGCCCCTGATATTCCTATGCAATGGTCTCCACCCCCTTATGGGGTATTCAAATTAAATTTTGACGGAGCTTCCAGAGGAAATCCCGGTCAAGCAGGTTTTGGTGGCATTTTTAGAAACTCAAAGGGAGAAATTCAAAATATCTACTATGGATCAATTGGATGGGATACTAATAACTCGACTGAATTAGAAGGCCTCTGGCAAGGCCTCTACCTCACTCTTAATTACAATTTCTTTCCAATCATCATTGAAGGGGACTCTCAAGTACTCATCAACATGGTTAACCAGCTCCTATGGGGTACCAGTCCAGCAAAGGTAGCCCACAGTTGGCGTTTGGCTACTAGAATTGACAAGATCTGCAACTGGCTGAAAAGCAACAGGGAAATCTCCTTCACTCATGTCAAATGCGAAGGCAACAAAGTTGTAGATCTCTTGGCCAATTTTGGAACTGATAGCACAAAAAAACTCACTCATGGCCCCCTCACCATCATCCATGAAGGAGAAATGCTTCAGAATTGCACCATGTTGGTGCACAAAGACTGTTCTTTTCCAGATGTGGATGCCTGAGTTGTTTGATGGGACAGGGGTCCCTGCGCAGCTCCAAAAGGAGCTCGCATGGGAAGCCCATATGGCTCCTTGTACCAGCATTTATGAACACATTAAATCGCCAGCTCGAGCAGGCGTTAATTCTCTTGATTGGCTCACTATGCCATTTCATATGGCGGTTCTCTTGATCATGGTGCTCATTCTGGATGGTGCGAATGGTAGTGCTTGCTGTGGCAGATCTCCGTCTCCTCTCCGCGGTGAATGCCCTCCTAGCTTTGCAGATTCCAGTGCGAGAACACATACTGGACGTCGTTGCACCCTACTGGCATGTTTTGAGACTCTCCCCGGGTATCACTACTCTCACATCCCCCTCTGCAGTGTCAATCCTCTTCACAAAGTTTCGGCAGATCATCTTGGTGGTCTTGACTCTTCTTTTCGTGCTTAGTCGGCTATCTTCCACAGTGTCAACTCCTCTCTCAGGGCTCCTGAGTTCTTAGCCCGTCCTTTCTGCACTAATCTCCATCGCCCCGCCTCTATCTCCATGCCTCGTCTCCGCCAGAGAATGTGGTGCCGACGAGGAATTAGTCGGGGTCTTTCCACTTATCATCGCCCTTCTCTCAACTCCACCTCGAGATCTTCCTCTACCGACGAGGAGCATGTTCGGCCACAAGCTACGTGAAGCTGCAGAGGAGGAGAACGAGGGCGCCTCTCGGAAAATGTCCGTGCTTCTCCGTCAACCCCTCCCACGGCTTTTGTTCCTTCCAGCAGTGATCTCCCTCATGATTCACAGGAGCTTGCTAGGCCCTCCATTAGGCAATCCTCCCAGCATGCTGAACTTTGTTTCGACTGCTCCTCGAATAGACCCATTATTACTACATTTATCACTGTCACTCTCCGTGAAGAGATTTCCAACCTTGCTCCTACCCGCACAGCTACTCCCCTGCCCCCTCAGGTCTCAAGCTTCCCCAGTGGAGAGGTTCTACCTGCAGCTTCCAATCTCTCTCCCCTGAACGCGCTGAGCAAGGAGGTTGATCACACCGACATGGAAGACACTCTCCAAGCAGGAATGGACGACAGCAGCAATGATTATGGATGCATGATTGTGGAGGAACCTCTGTCTCCAGCACATGAACAGTGACACGCTCAGCTCTCAAACTTTCCAGGTTTTTCTGTTCAATTACTATTGGAATTTTTTGCTTCCTGGCCTCAAGGCTTAGCTGGAATGGCTGATTGTTAATTTCAGTACATATTTCTATTTTACCTTGTTATGTATGAACTTAAGGCCGGTTTCCCATTCAAGGGCGGCCAAGACTTTTTTGTTAAAAGGATTGGTTTCCCATCTAGGGCAGTCTAGACTCTCTTTGACTAGCTTGTTCATCAAGCCCAGTGGTCAGGCTCTCACAACTGACACTGTGGCAGTTTTGTACCAGTAACTTTTATATATAATAGATTTAGTTTTACATAGAAAAAAAAAAACCAACACTTCCCTTATGCTCTTTCCTTGAGTGCCAGCTCTTACCTGGTTCACCCTTTGTTTTGGCTTGCTGGTAACACATTCTGGCTTTTCTGATTGCTTCATCCATAGTCCTAGGATTTAAAAACTCGATCTGATCTTTCATGTGGGTAGGTAAACTTCTCAAGAACCTCTGCACTTTAGCATTTTAATCCCTTAGGTAAGGAACATAGCGTAGTAAGGAAGTAAATTTAGTGATGAACTCATCCATTGTCATCTGCCCTAACTTTAAATCATGGAATTCTCGAGATTTTTCATCATAAAAACATTCTTTTAGGTACTTATCCTTAAAATATTGTTGAAAAGTATCCCAAGTTACATATTGGTCATCAATACTACGGATGTTCTTTACTTCCTCCCACCATAAGGTGGCTTTCTCCTTTAGCTGGTAGATAGCCAACCTGACTTTAAGATTACTGTTGTATTCATACACTTGAAAATATTTATTCATGTTTATCAGCCAAGCCTCAGCCACCTCCTCTTCTACTCCATCAAACGTAGGAGTTTTTATTTTCCTAAATTCGCCTTGCAGCTCTATCTTCTGCCTTTTCACTTCTTTCTGATTTGTTACATTATCTGATTCTGCTTCATTGTAGTTCTTATTTCTATTACTACACTGAGATTGACTTCTTTCCATTCTATCAGTATCAAGGTCTCTAGTTTGTTGTTCATTTCTTTCCTGAAACTCTTGGTCAGTACTTGGCTTCTCAGTTCCCTAGTTCTATTTGTCGGAGAGGCTTTTTAATATCCTCTCTTGCTCCTGCATTAGCCGTGCATTGTAGTCTCGCACCCTCTCCATCTCCTCTTGTAACTTCTGCACATTAGTTAAGAGAATATTGGTTTGGTGCTGTTTTTCTTCCAATAGCTTGTTGGTCTGTTGCTGTTGTTCCACCCCCAACTGTACCCACATTTCTGGGTTCAACTCCTGTCAGGGTTGGGGTTCCCCGACATTCAGAGGTGGTTGTTGTAATGGTGCCCTCCTCATTATTTCTGGCTAACTCTTTCTGTGTGCATCAGTAATACACAACCCTAAACGTTAGTTGACCCATAGGGTCCCAGCGTTACAATGCTACTCTGATACCACTTGTAACGTTCAACGTATAGCACATAAAAATTTTTTTACCATACCATAATAATTAAAAAAAAATACATTTTTAACTATTAATATTTCTCACCATTTAACTTACTATTTACCACACACCAGTTATGGTTATCATTAAATTTATTTTAATTAATAATGGAAATATGTCTCATCTCCAAGATTATATCTCTAACATTTCATATCTCTTTAGCATCTGAACAAATCTTCTACTCCACCTTCCGATGAACTTTGACAGCTAGACATTTAACTCATGTCATTCCTGTCATTACTCGGCATCTGAGATTTCGTCCTTCTCATTTATATCTATGGCACAGTGGCACCAATGAAATTACTGCTAAGGATGTCATTAATGGTTTTCGCAACACTTGATTTGTTTTGGTTCATCCATCTGCCGGTCATCTCACCATAGATCTTTGTTGCAAATCGATGGTAGAGAGGGTTAGGGTTTTGGATAATGACTTAGCCATCATAACCAATTCTGCTTGGCAATTTTCTCTTCCTCCTCTGGAAACTCTGCTTCGCAGCTGCGCCTGCAACCTTTGGCTTTCTGCGGCGATATTTCTCTGGCCTATGTGCGCACCTTCATGAGCTACATGGAGATGACACTCAACCTTAAGGTCTTTAGCTAGCGTAACACTTCAATGCAGCCCTTATTCCAGAGGTATGAACGACACAAATGCTTAAGTGTTTTAATGTAACTCATTTAAGCAGTGGTAGTTTTAACTTACAGCAATAGTTAATCCCTTTCATTTTATTCTAGATCTTCAAGATTGGCCTGTGTTACACCATAGTTTTCGTGCAACCCCAATCGAGGAAAAAAATGTTATCGTCCCCATCCTCAGTTCAAGGAAAAACTCACCAGGTAAAATCTTCTGCTACCGTTATAGTGAGTAGAATGCAAAAGAAAAGTTTTTCTTCTCGGTGCAAATCATGAACTGGTTAAATGAACCTTAATTTTTTCTCTGCATTCGGAAGTTTATGCAACTGCTAACATTGATTAACTCATGCCTTATTGTGCTTGTGGACAGGTAAGGAACTACCATGCGTTTATTTTATTTTCTTTTCTAAGTTTGGGTCCAGATTCACGCATCCAAATGAAGCTTTTTTCTATTGACCGCCCCTATTAGGTACACAAGCTCTGATTCGTTTTATGGTCTCAACCTTCCTTCAAGTTTTTTTTTTTAGCTCTCGGCATGTCCATCGTCGAACCCAGAGTTCAAGGTTGTTGATAAATTTTTCTATGCCTTGGCATGCAAGTTCCTTGTATAAATTTTATAATTATATGTCGTTTCATAGTCTTCTCTCTTCAGAGGAAGCTTTATTGTTTTCCCATAGAGGGTGATTGTTGGTTTTTCATTAGTACATTTGGGGTTTCGACCACCAGCTCTTTTTTAAATGACAAGACTGTCTATTTTTTTGTTTAAATGGCAGTCATATATATATATATATATATATATATATATATATATATATATATATATATATATATATATATATATATATATTGCAACAATTGAACAGTTATTCTAGTGCTTATTTGATAATGGTTGTTTTTATTTTAATTTAAAAGAATAACATATGTATGTTGCCAGAATTATGCAAAAACTGTAGCCGCTTCCATATGGTGTAGACTTTTATGTCCATGATGAAGGATATAGTTTCACTGTTTTTTTCTTTTCTTCTGATCTCTCTTAATACATTATTATTCTACTTTCAAGTTAACTCTGTTGTGTTTGCTGCAAGTAATTTATTTTTGATTACTTCCTATAGTTTGTTTGCAACTCTGTATTCCAAGGGTTTCTTCAAATTTTCATTTACAATGCATAAAAATTATCTTTTCCGTTTTCCCTTAGAAATGAAATCTGGTGTATTTACTATTTACTATTTTATGTAAACACCCTTCCTGATATTGTACAGACTGGTAACAGGTTAGAAATCTTTCATGAATACTTTTCTAGAAATTTTTATATCACAATATATCTAAAAAAAACAAAAGATTCCCATAATATGTATTAAAGTTTAGGCTTTGTTTAATATCACATTGTTTCTGTAGATGGTATAATCATGTGATCGGACCACATATGTCTGTGTATTATCATAGGCCATAAGGATGTCCAACCCAGTACCTTGGTTAGGTGAACTAGGTTAACAGTCCTCAATCTACCCATCAACAATAGTACTAAATTTCTAACATCTTGGTATTTCTGTAGCAGAGTTTTAACATACCACAAAACTCTACTTAATATTCTCACAGATTTTATATAACATATTTCAAATTTTAACCACATAATTAACCAGATATTACATCTCTATACAACATTTAGATTTATCCAAAGCATTAAAGAAAAAATACTTATTTGTATTCTTATCTGGCTGACAATTTTTCCTCCCTTCCACAAGTGAGGCTATTACGTCCTCCAACCCTCCCCCATGCTCCAATTTTGAGCTCCCGTTGTTGACAGAACACTGGAAGAGACCTCGGGACAGTCCGGTCCAGTCTCCAATTCCAGTAGCCAGAAATCTGACTGATTCCATTGGTTACTCTAGTCCAGGAATTCAAAATCAGAATTTTCCTCTTTCCTCAGTTACCGAACAGAACCCCCAAACCTCCCTAGGATCATCCCTTTATCCTCAGAGGTTGGGAAACTATTTGAACTGAATTATGTTCAACCAACTCTCAGATCTTGATTTTTTTTTTTTTTTACCATCACTATTTACTTTATGGAACCAAATCCATAGTTAATCTTTTCATTTGATCACAAAATTAAATTTATGTTCATAATATTTTTGTTTTCAATAAAATAACAATAAATGTTTTAAGAATCCTTAACAATAGCTTCACAATTAGTTAATGATTAAGGCAGTGGTTACACTAAGTGTCAGTCAAATGTGTGATAAAGGTTGTGACGTCCTTTTCAGAGCCCAATATTGTGAAGTAAGGTTTATCACCACAAGAAAGACCCTGATCAAAGGTGTTCAAACATAGAGTAATGCCTATATAGTAGAAGAAGAGAATGAAGCTTGCCACATCAGAAAACTTGACGAATATTGGTTATGGCATAGAAGATTGGGACATCTAAACTTTGAACACATCATCAAACTGAGCAAGAAGAAAGTTGTCAGAGACTTTCCTGCAATAAAGAAGCCTCAAAATATCATATGTAAGTCCTACCAACTGGGAAAAAAAATTCACACATCATTCAAAGCTAAAGACCAACTATCTACAGGTAAGCCTCTTCATCTTGTACACATGGACCTATGCTAACCTTCAGGAACTAATGCACCAAGTGGAGAATCGTATTTCATGTTGATAATAGATGATTTTTCCAGATTGATGTGGGTGGCATTTCTCAAATATAAATCCAAAGAGTTTGAGAAATTAAAGATATTCAAGGCACTGGAAGAAAATCAAACTGGATGTAAGCTAAAATGCATCAGATCAAAAAAAGGAGGTGAATTCACAGACGATGATTTTGCATACCTGTGCAATGAATGTGGGATAAAACAACAGTTTACAATTGCAGGAACACCTCAACAGAATGGAGTGGCGGAGAGGAAAAATAGGTCAGTACAAAATATTTCCAGATCCATGATGAAAGAATGTAACATTCCCCAAACCTATTGGGAAAAAGTAGTACACACAGTTGTTCATATTCTTAACATAGCTCACCTTAGACCAAATTGTGATGAGACTCCATATGAATTGTTGCATGGGAAACCAACATCAATCAAGCACTATAGAGTCTTTGGAAACAAATGTTTCATAAATAATAATGATGAAAAATTGGGAAAGTATGATGCAAGAGCTGATGAAGGATTATTCTTGGGATATGCATTTAAGAGTAAGGGATACAGGTGCTACAAAAAAAGACTGCATAAAATTGTGGAAAGCATTGATGTGAAATTCTACAAAGATCTACCAAATAGAACCAAAAGCACAAACTATGTCAATCCTCTAGATGACCATGAAGATGAGAATCAAGAAAATGAAGAACAGAGTAATACAACAGAAGATATTGAATTAAACTAATAAGGACCCTCAAGACACACTCAGAAGAACCATCCAGAAGATCAAATCATTGGAGACAAGAGTGCATGAGTCCAAACTATAAGACAAATAGCTGAACAGACCGAGGAAGTGTACCTAGCCATGTTTTCACAGATAGAACCAAAGAATTTCGCTGAAGCCAGCAAAGACAAAAAATGGGTAAATGCTATGAATGAAGAACTAGACCAAATTGAGAATAACAAGATCTGGGAGTTAATGCTAAGACCCACTAGGAAAAATGCCATTGGCACAAAGTGGATTTTCAAGAATAAAATTAATGAACAAGGTCAGGTACTCAGAAATAAAGCTAGACTTGTATGCAAGGGATATTCTCAAATAAAAGGACTTGATTATGACGGAAATTTTTCCCCCGTTGCAAGAATGGAAGCAATCAGAATGTTTTTGGCTTTTGCATGCTATCATGATTTCAAGGTATATCAAATGGATGTGAAGTCTACCTTCTTGAATGGAGATCTAGAAGAAGAAGCCTACATGGAAAACCCTAAAGGATTTTCCTTAATAGATAAACACAACTATGTGTGCAGATTAAAGAAAGCCTTATATGGTCTCAAACAAGCTCCACGTGCATGGTATTCTAGGTTGGACAAATAATTACAAAAACAAGGTTTCAAGAAAGGAGGAGTAGACAACAATTTGTACATAAAAGCTGATGAAAATGAACTCTTAATTGTAGTAATATATGTAGATGACATCATGTTTGGTAGCAACAAAGATGAGTTAGAAAAAGGATTTGCAGAAGAGATGAAGTCATAATTTGAGATGGCTATTATTGGAGAGCTTAAATTCTACTTAGGACTTCAAATTCTACAAAAGAACACAGGAACATTCATTTCACAAGAAAAATACTTAAGAGACATGCTGAAAAGGTTCCAAATGGAATACTGCAAACCTGTTTCAACTCCCATGATCACTGGATGCAAGCTATGTGTTGATGATGGATCAGCAGATGTAGATCAAATAATTTACAAAACTATGATAGGAAGTCTGCTATACCTAACTTCCTCTAGACCAGACATTATGTTGGCAGTAGGACTTGTGGAAAGATATCAAGCACCACCAAAACAATATCACTTGCTAGCAATCAATAGGATATTTAGATATTTGCAAGGAACTGCAGATTATGGCCTATGGTATCCGAAAGGAAAATACTTCACATTGACAGCATATATAGATGCAGATTGGGCTAGCTGTGTGGATGACATGAAAAGCACAAGTGGAGGTGCATTTTATTTGAGAGAAATTCTTGTGGCATGGTTAATCAAGAAGCAAGCATATGTCTCTCTATCTACAGTAGAAGCGGAATACATAGCAGTAGCAGCCTGTTTCACACAAGTAATGTGGATGAAACAAAATATCCAAGACATAAAGGTAAGCATCAATGAACCCATTTCTATCAAATGTGACAATACAAGTGAAATAAGTATATCAAAATATCCAGTACTTCATTCAAAAACCAAGCACATCCCAATAAAGTACCACTTCCGCAGAGAACAAGTAGCAGTGAAAATAGTAAAGATGGAATATGTACCAACAAAGCAACAAACAACAGACATATTCACAAAACTTCTTGCTAGAGAACAATTCGAATATCTAAGAGACAAACTTGGGGTGGTGTCTGTAGATGATACTCTCTGATCTGATCAGAATTAAAAAACAAAGAAAAAATTGATGTTGAAAATACACCAAAAAAGGCTGCAATATAGGGAATAGAAGCAGTGCAGTAGACAAGTGATAGTCAGTATCAGACAAGAAAGCATCATTCCATGGGGATAGCAGTCCATAAAATTTGTCACAGAAGAGCTAGAGCTATGGAGCAGTGGTATGGTATAGGTCCTCAAGATCAGAGTATTATGACAGAAGTACATCAAAAGTCCAGTACATATCACCTCTATCAAGCAGTAAGGGACATAAGTACAAAACATTCTATGGTGACAAGCCTTCCATGCAATCTTAGTAATTTTCAAAGTGCTCTCCCAACAACTCTGGTACACCAGTCTCGAGCAGCAAGGTATAAATTCAGAAGAAGAAGGCCTAAACACAAATCAGAGAGAAATAGTGCAAAGATAGAAACTACATTGGACATGTGCAACCCTTTTTCATTGATGTCAATGGGGGAAGAAAAGAAACAAAAAAAAAAAGAGGCTCTTCTAAAAAGCAAGCAGAGGAAGAAAGACACTTCTCAAAATGAAAGGGGTGGGAAGTACTGGAGGAAGTATTGGGGTATTGGTATATGTGTTTCCATCAATTCCAAAGGGCGAGATTGTTGGAAATAGTGTCATTGATGGCAAAGGAGCACAAAGGAGCAGCACTAGAACCAATAATAAGGTAAAGGAGTGGATCAAGAAACAATGAAGTAAGAAAGCATAAAAGAGTAGCAGAGAAGTAGAAAAGGTAGCAGAGAAGCGGCAAAGGAAACAGAGAAGCAGCAAAGGTAGCAGAGAAGCAACAAAGGCATGCAACAAGCGTAATAATCCCAATTCGGAGTAAATAATGAATAGAAGAACAAGCTCAGGGGAGATCAGTGCATTTAGAAACTAAATAAAGCTCAAAAGAGGTTCACGTTGAAGAATACAAAACAAGCTTAGGAGGAGTATCGTGGAGGAACCAGTGTTGTAGATCAGTGACAATATAAAGCTCAGGAGAGATTCACATTGAAGAATATATAACAATCTTAGGAGGCATAGTGTGGAGGAACCAGTGTTGAAGAGCGGCGAAAGTATAAAAAAACAGAAATTGACTAAGGTAGAGAAATCTTAGAATAATTCCAAGGGAGGTGATCGGACAGAAAAGATCGAATCATAGAATCGAAGTATTAAGAATTAACGGCAGAGATCAGAGTGGGCGGAAGAGATGAAGAAGAGTCACGTGGAGGATGAGTGGACGATCAGGATTAGATCGCAGAAGTGGAGGTGAAAGATCAATAGTGGACGGTGAATCGCAAATTTGCACATCGCAAATGGTAGCGGATAGCGCTTAAGGTCGTCGCAAGGTAAGTTAAACTGTATGCGATGCGAAGGGGAGAAGGGACATGTGTTGGCACAGCAGGGCAAGCAGTTAGGACCATTAGATCGTATGGCAGATCAATAATGGACGACGACTCGTGAGTTTGCACATCACAAATGTTAGCGGACAGGGCTTAGGCTTTGCACAGTATGGTAAGTTGTTTTCGATGCGATGTGGGAAGGATGGAAGTATGCGATGCGATGAGGGAGGAGCCATGTGTCAACACTGCACACCAACGCAATATCGCAAATTGCAAGAAATAAGTTTTAACCGCTAATTTAAATCATAAAGATTGTGAAGTGTGATTGCCTGTGAGTGGTGGAAAGTGTTGTGGGACCCTCCAGTAAAGAATTGTCGCCTGTATGTAATTTCTTTGGGTTTTATGTTTAAACGGGCTTAAAGTAACAATTTTTGACTCCACGCATATTCTGATATTTTTCTAAAAATTTAAAAGGTGCAGGCAAGCAATGTGCGACGTATTGTGATTGGTCAAGTAGTGTGGGACCCGATAACCCTTGTTCTGTGTCTGTTATGTGCGCTCTGTTAATAAGGTCCGAAGGGTTTGTGTAAAGAAGCCTACCAAGATAAACAGTGTTGTGGCAGTGAGTCAAACAAAAATGATGAACACAACCAGAAAGGCTTGGGTAAGTAAAAGGATCTGACCATGTGCAGAATAGTGCAACAGCATGGGTCGAGTGGGAAAAAAACAGTAGTTAAGCAGCACGGTTGAAATATAACTGTAGAAACAGAAAAGACAAAAGGACAGCAAGCAGAAGAGGACAAATGCACAACAAAGCTAAGAAATTGAAAGGGATGAGTAAAATAGTTGATTGTAATTGTAAATGTATTATTTATTTTATATTGTTTGTGATGCAAAGGAAAGTATTCGTAGGCAAAGGAAAACTCCAATTTAATACTGAAATGAGTATATAGTGAGGAAATGAATGGGTGGAAGGCAAGAGTCATGCCTGTTCACATCATATTCCCATATAGAATGAAAAAAACCATGAAGTGATCTCTATAAATGATGTTATTGTAATGTGCATAGAGAGGTTATAGAGTGGAATAATGAGAGAGAGAAGATAGAGATGTTGTGTAGATCCAGAGTTGATATGAAGCAGATTTGAAGGTTGGAAGGGCAGCATTGAAGAAGGAGAAAAACATAGCTGATATCCAGGTAAATCAGCATATGATTTTATTGTAGTGTGAGGGAGTTGGTGATTCCATATCAAGTTGTAGCTTGATAGTTGTCCAGTTGTAGCTGGTTGAGGTAGGAGCCTCCTGTGGGTTGTAGCCTACAGAAAATAGATGGGAGTTGGAGCTTCCTTGAAATTTGTAGCTTGCAAAATTTGGGGTAGTAGCCTCCTGTAGGTTGGAGCCTACAGAAAATCATTTGTGAGAGGGAGTCAGAGCTTGCCTTTGCATCACAACAATAATAAGATGTGGCTTTCTCCCTTTAAGGGTTTCCACTTATATCTATTGTCTATGTGCTTGATGATTAAGTTTTGATGTGATGCTTTAATATGTTTAATTATTTGTTGTCCACAAATTATGTTTGTTGATCCATTATGTTTTAAGCTTTTTATGAAATGAAGGTGTAAATGAGTTAAATAAAAAGTTTTAAATGACCATGAATGTATTAAATTGATTCACCCCCCACCTCTCAATTTAACTAAGGGCTCATCAGTATTAATGTCTATCATTGTTTCTTCTTCAGTACCATATGTTTGAAAGTATTGAGTTCATGTATACTTTCATTTATATATTATGATCTTTTACAAGTTAGATAATCAGAATACATGTTTTCACGTGCTCTGTTTTGGGTAACTAATCATATTTTGTTCATCTTCTTCTATCTAAGAAAAATACATCTTCTATGCTTTTATTAGCCTTCTTACACCTTCAACACCATTCCATAACAAGTATCTTCAAGTGATAATCATTATACCTACCTTGCCCCATTGATCCCTGCAACCCTAACTCATTTTCCCTTACCTAGATTTTCTTGACCTAATTTCTTCATCGAGTGATTTCCCCGACCAAATAAATTCACAAAATCTGGTTGCACTCTATATCTAGCCTAAAAACCATAATTTATCTAGCCCTTCTGGTTGTGACCCTTTTGGAGAGAGCCCTCTCTAGCTTGATAGGTCTAGATATCAAGTCAAAAGCTTGTTTTGTGGTTACCTCTGGTGGGATTCCTTCCTGAACCCTGGGAATATGGCGAAGCGATAAGGAAGGCCCGACATGTAATCAATGGAGATGGATTCCCAAGGTCGATTGGGGTAGGTATCGAAGTATAGAGGCCTTCTTTCTTGATGGTCAGTTTGGTGATGGCGCGGGTAGTGTAGGATCTGTTGTACTTCCCGACATCTTTTTGAAGCTTTGGCCAATAGAAATACTTCTACAGTATTGCCACTGTTTTCTCAACCCCGAAATACCCAGCGACCCAACTGTAGTTCACTTCCCAAATCATCTTGTCATGCTCGCTTGAAGGAACACAATGGTGTCCCAGTTGACATAGCAATGCATCCTGGAGGTGAAATTTTGGAGCTTGGTTTCCCTCCAAGAGAGTCTTGTATGTGTGGCCGAATTCTAGATCGTTCTTGTAGAGCAGCAACCAATCAAAATTCTCGTGCACACAAGAGTTGAGCATGGTGGTTATCACCATGATTGGTGGTTGGTTGAGGCAGTCAACAACATTATTGGTGCTGCCCTTCTTATACTTGATGTTAAAATCAAACTTTTGCAGATATGTGGACTAATTCTGATGGCTATCATTTTGCAACTTCCCTTGTGTCTCTATGAACTACAAGGGTCGGTGGTATGTTTGGATGATCCTTTCCTTCCCCAAAATTTAATGCTTCCATTGTCGACAAGCCTACACAATGGATTACATATCTTTGTCATAAGAGGGATACTTTCAGACTGTTTCAGACAATGTCTCACTATGATATGCCACTGGATTCCCCTGTTGAGTAAGAACTTCCCGAATAGCATAGTTAGAGGCATTTGTATTGACCTAAAATGGTTGTTATAAGTTTGGTAATGTGAGCACTTGGGCACATCAGAGGCGATGTTTCAATTCTATGAATTCCCTCTGTTGAGATTCTAACCAAAAGAATTTTTCTTTCGCTCCTCCCTTGGTGACTTGACTCAAGGGCGAAGTGATATGAGAGAATCCCAACACGAACCTGCGGTAGAAATTAACAAGATCTAGAAAGTTGCGAAACTCTATTAGAGTGGTTGGGGTTGGCAAATCACGAATGACTTGGATCTTGGTTGGATTCACATGCACCCCCCTCTCATCAATAACCTATCCCAGATATTGAACCTAGGTCATGCCAAAAGTGCACTTCTCTAAATTGGCACACAACTTGTGCTTCCGCAAGTGTTTGGAGGACCTGTCGGATGTGGTGGAGGTGCTCTTCCCAAGCCCGTATGAAGATTAGTATGTCATCAAAGTACACCACTACAAATGAGTTGGTGAATGGCCGCAATATGTCTTCCACCAACCTCATGAAATTTTTGGGAGAATTCCTCAACCCGAAAGGCATGACCATCCATTCAAAAAGGCCCTCCTTGGCTTTGAAGGCATTCTTCCGCACATCAGATGGTTTTATTAGTACCTGGTGATACTCGGACTTCAATTCGATCTTGCTAAAATATCTTGCCCTTTGAGTTGGTCCAGAACGTCATCAATTTGTGGGTTCGGGTACCTATTCCAGACAGTGATCTTGTTCAATGCTCGATAGTCAATACAAAGTCTCCAAGTCCCATACTTCTTCTCCACTAACATGATCGAGCTCCCACAGGGCGATGAACTTGGCCGGATGTGACCTTTCTATAGTAGCTCCTGAATCTGTCTCTTGATTTCATCATTCTCCAGAACAAATCATCGATAGATCAGTCCATTGGGCAGCGGCACACCTGGGCTTGTATCGATGGGGTGCTTGACCTCCTTCCGATACTCCTCCATGACCTTGTCCATTTGTTGTCTTCATATGGAGGAGCCCTATCTGGAGGTCATGGCCACAGTGTTCTTCTTGCCCTGAGGGCAGATTATTAGGAAGACAAATTTAGCGGTTTTGGAAATGAGCTTACTCCATTGTTTGTAGTAACCAAAGAGATAGCGGTAGGCGGTGGTACCTTTGGTATCCTGCACAACTTATTTCCCAAAGTAACAATAACAACGCGAGGCTGAGACTCATACACAACATGTCGCTTCCAAAATTATGGTTCACCTAATAATACATCACAAACATCAAGAGGATCAATGTCAGATAATACCTCATCGGTGAAGGGCTTGATACTATAGGGAAGGCGACACTGCTAGCTGAAATGGAGATCCCTTCCTTGGTGAATGTAACATCCCTAAAAGGGAAAATGTAGTAATACTGAAACACAATATAAGAATTACAACTAAGTAAACAGTAAATCTAAAGAAAACATCAGAATATACAGAGAATCTGAGCCTTTTTATTATGTGGAGAAGATTCAGTTACACAATGTACAAAATATGAGGGAATCTAGCGAAAGAGATGACCTAGAATCGCCTTGCAAACATGCTACAGCTAGCACTGCATAACTAGTGAGCTTACATGAAGAAATACTGCATTTTCCCTTTTTTGCTGATGTATATGAAGTTGTTGCAAAAGTAAATGCAGATCTATGGAGCTCAGGAGATCTAATGATGCCAAGATTCAAGATCTAGCCAATGTGATGGGAACCCAAGATAACCCAGAAAGGATTTTCCAAATCTACAACTTTGGAAAATCACCCTCCTAGGGTTTGATCCTTTGATTGATGGGTTATACATATCTGAAGCTATATATCATCCAAATATGGCTGAAATATGTTATACAACCATATCTAAGCTTTGAGGGTTGATCCCTCCTTCAGATCTACAAGCTAGGAGCTTGAGATCTTGCATCCTCTTCTTCCTCCTTCAAGTTGTAGCAACTGAATATGCAGCTGCTACAGAAACTGTGTTGTACAAGAGGGAGATGCTCTATACCTTTTAAATGTGCTGCAATAATCTACGGGCTTATGAAAATGGTGATGGCAAGGTGAGGGGATGGTCCCTCACAAGATTACTAGCTGAAATACTAGTAACTTCCTTCCTCCTTTGGATCTACAATGATGGACTATGTAATCCTTGATGAGACTTCTAATGATAGGAGGTAAATAATGTTTGGCCTAATTCCAGATCTAAAATGAAGCCCTAGGAATGATGATCTTTAAGCCCAAGGTGATAGGAATAATCCTACACCTGTTCTCCAGCTAAAATACTAAAGACAACCTCCACCTCCCAATTGATATTCATAAATTGCATAATTCCTGAAGGTAGGTGTCATGCAGAGAATTGAATATTTGTGGCACCAATTCCTGATGGTGAATGAAGTACAACCCTATTCCAAGAGCTACTCAATGAAAGAGGTGGGATTCCCGACCGGGAACACTAGTGCTAAACAACACTTCAATCTTAGCCAAATAGCCAAAGAAAACATGGAATGTCAAATGACAATTCTAGATTTAAACAGACCTTCAAATGAATAATAAAAAGCATGCCTCCATTGTTTCCTTCATCTCCTTTTTATATTTTATGAGCCTTCCCATGCCTTGACCCACCTCTAAACTGCACTATGCATGTGGAAATAATCCTCCATGTTTGACTGCGTTGTCTCTCCAAGTCATCCATCATGTCTACATGCAATGTACACCCACTCCATCATGTGTGCATTAATTGCACTACTTCCTCCATCACTTTATCATGAATGCTTTATGATCTTACACTAGATTCCCTCCATGATCTGAGTTGATTGCTTCAACCTCCATGATCTATCTCATTAATGAGACATGACCTCCACTTCATTCACATTAGTAGTTGCTCCACTAACCCATTATGTAGATCTAGGCTTAATCAATCCACATTCATACATAAAAAGTGGATATTTATTCATCTTGGGGATTATGGATCCCTCCACCCTTTTATTTACTTAATTCATTAAGAAAGTTAAAAACTCTAATATTCCAAATATTATGTGAAAATTTGGGAACATTACAATCCTCCCTGGAAAAATGTTGCTTGTCCTCAATAAACTGCAAAATTAGACGCAAATACATCTATTCCCCTCTAAATGGCATCCACATAAGGAAGGCCTCCTCCATTTGCTGCAATGTGTCATGCATGTTTGGTTCCAAAGTTGTCTCTCAAAAATGCATAGAATGACCTCCAATTGTATGGTTAGATTTCCTCCTTTCACCATGAGGTACCAAGTAACAACCATATGATTTCCAACATCATCATCAATACATGAGATACATAAAACAAAGTGGTTCTTCTCACAAAGGAAAAGTCACATCTCACAAAGCATTTCTTCATCCCATGTTTCATGAAGTACATTGAGAATTGACATGCCCTCATCTTTAGCCCTGTTGGCCTTGTTGGTTCCAAGCATCATTCCAACATTATGCAAAAGAATAAATAGAGACATATGGGTAGACCAAAGTGTCAAACCATATTCTCCCAATAGTAACCATCGAAGTAGGGCCTCTTGATGCCATCCTCAAACTCCCCCAAAAGCAACCAAAGCAACAAGGGATCTTGTTTCTTTCTCTCCTCTTCATGTGCATCATG
Source organism: Pinus albicaulis (assembly GCA_034641835.2). Lineage (NCBI taxonomy): Eukaryota > Viridiplantae > Streptophyta > Pinopsida > Pinales > Pinaceae > Pinus > Pinus albicaulis. The sequence goes on from CM076576.1 coordinate 340,222,674, forward strand.
GAGTAAAAACATTTTGATAGACATGTTAAATTTCACATCAGCCCAATACAAGTAAGTACCATTAATACACATCATGAGAGTAGCATGCTAAGTTTTACACAATACTAAACACATAGACATAGGAGATTTCATGTGATGGAAAAAACTCTCTCAAGGGAAACCAAATTGAACATGAATTCTTTTGCTGCATTCTATCATTGATACACAAACCATGAATCAAAAAAATATGAGCTATTGGGTGGTAACCATACTCACCCAAGAGCAGCCAGCGCAACCATGCCTCCTTCTTCATTACATGAGTGTTTTTCAAGGCATGGATCAAAGAATTAGGAGCCTTTGGGTAGTAGCCAAACTCACCCAAGAGCAACCAGCGTAACCAAGCTTCTTGTTGGCCCATGTCATATATCTACAAGTGGTCATGCAACCCCTTGCTTATCATCCTCACCCACTCATCCCAATGCGGATGATGAATGATGTTCTGCATAAACATGGTATCCTCCCTTTGTAGAATACCATCCTTCCCAAACTGATGAAGAAATTTGCACTCCATGAAATGTTGAAGTGCACCTCCAATGAGATCTCTTAATGAGACACTCATCAATGGCCCTCCAAAACCAGTGAGGTTCTGGATTTGCTGCAGGTATAAGTTTCTCTTTGAGCTATGAGATGCTCATTGAGAAAGTGTTATCTAGAAAGGAGAAAATATTTCTCATCTCAAGATGTCTACCATTTATCATCTAACCTCCATTACTTCATGAGTGGAGCTACCTTCAAAATGCTCCAAGAATAATGGGGCTCCTTCTTTATCACTGCTACTAAGTGACAGTGTTGTAGATCTGCATGGTAATACATGTGTTGTCTCAAAGGAAGGCACAATATTGATCTCATAACCAGTCATTGTACATAGAATCATGCTCATCCCATTTCTCGAAACTCTACACTTCAACTCAAAGGGTTGAATGTAGTCCATCAATGACAAACTAGAATAACTTTTCATTTCCTCCTTAATTAGATCAAGGGTCCTCTGTGATGTGATAGTTTGCTGCTTCAAATCAAAATTTTGTTCTAACCCTTGGTTATGCAATGGCCCAGATGGCAGGTTCTCATAAGTTTCAATAAGATCTATTGAAACAATTTGTGATGAATGTGCATGCATACCTTGGATCAACTGATGTGTGGGAACCTCTTGTAAGGACACAAGAGTTCCTCCAACCAAGACAATGGTGTCTCCAACTGCTGGTAAGAGTGATGATTACTCTTCTCCAAGTGTACCAGTGTTGGAATCTACCTCCTCTTCCTCATGCATCTCCTGAATCATGCATGGGACTCTATGTGACAAGAGCTCAAGACTATCTTGCAAAATTGAAAATATCTCTTCTCCTCATGCAAGTACTTCTGCAGTTGGTGGTGAACGTAGTGACCCCTTGTCCGGAGTGAAAAGATTGGCATCATCCTTTATTTTCTTAGGAAATGTCTCTTTGTGACACATCTCTGGTTTTCTCACATCAAACTTCCTTCTCAACTTGTGAAAGAAGTCTAAATATTTAGTCACCTTTGCATGCTCCATGTGACCAAACCACCAATCATTGGCTTCACCATAAAGATGAAGTGCTACAATCTGGACAGCCTCTTTTTCAGCCACAGGATGTAGCATGAAAAATTTATCTAACTCTTTCCTCCAAGCCTTAATAGTGCATGAGGAAGATCCATCAAATGTAGGCAAATAAAATCTATAGTACCTTTTTCTTCTATTTTTGTTATAGGATCTTCTTTCTTCTTTGAGTTCGAAGAATTCTTGGAGAGTTAAACTCTCTTTGAATGCTCTAGACTATGCTTTGTACTCTTCAAGATACAGACTGAGAGTCTCATGAGTCTCATATTCTTTTCTTTCTTCATGACTATACCTTTCACCCTCTTCAAAGAAAGTGGGCATATTAGATCTATAATTCTTCAGTCTTCTTTGTTGTTGATGGGAAGTGCTTGGGCCTTCCTCATCAAATCTTCTTCTTAGATCCTTCTTTTGCCTTTCCCTCTTCATTTGATTGACCTCCTTGGAGAGATCTTGCATGGATCTAAATAGAGGAGTGGAAAAAATATAATCCTCCTTGATGATCGATATCATATATCTACTTCTTATTTTGATGCAAAAGATGAAGTTTCCACAAGCTGAGCCAAAGATCATGCTCTGATACCACTATAATATCCCCAAAAGGGAAAATGCAGTAATACTGAAACACAATATAAGAATTGCAACTAAGTAAAAAATAAATCTAAAGACAACATCATAATATACAGAGAATTTGAGCCTTTTTATTATGTGAAGAGGATTCGGTTACACAATGTACAAAATATGAGGGAATCTAGCCAAATAGATGGCCTAGAATCGCCCTGCAAACATGCTACAACTAGCACTGCATAATTGGTGAGATTACAGGAAGAAATATTGTGTTGTCCCTTTTTCTACTGATGTACATGAAGCTGCTGCAATAGGAAATGCAGATCTATGGAGTGCAGGAGCTCTAATGATGCCAAGGCTCAAGATCTGGCCAATGTGATGGGAACCCAAGAAAACCCAAAAAGGATTTTCTAGATCTACAACTTTGGAAAATCACCCTCCTAAGGTTTGATCCTTTGACTACTGGGTTATACAGAATCTAAAGCTATATCTAATCCAAATATAGCTGCAATATGTTATACAACCAGATCTAATCTTTGAGGGTTGATCCCTCCTTCAGATCTACAACCTAGGAGCTTGAGGTCTTGTCTCCTCTTCTTCCTCCTTCAAGTTGCAGCAACTGAATATGTAGCTGCTATAGAAACTGAATTGTACAAGAGGGAGTGGATATATTCCTAATGAAATGTGCTTAAATAAGCTCCAAGCTGATGGAAATGGTGATGGAAAGGTGAGGGGATGGTCCCTCACAGGATTACTAGCTGAAATACTAGTAACTTCCTTCCTCTAGATCTCCAATGATGGACTGTGCAATCCTTGATGGGACTACTGCTGATAGGAGGTCAATAATGTTTGGCCCAATTCCAGATCTAAAAATAAGCCTTGGGAATGTTGATCTTTAAGCCCAAGGTGATAGGAGAAATCCTACACTGGTTCTCCAACTGAAATATTGAAGACAACCTCTACCTCCCAACTGATCTTCAAAAATTGTGTAATTCCTGAAGGTTGGTGTCTTGCAGAGAATGGAATATGTGTGGCACCAATGCCTAATGGTGAATGAAGTACAACCCTCTTCTAAGATATACTCAATGAAAGAGGTGGGATTCCCGACCAGGAACACCCAGTGCTAAACAACACTTGCAATCTTAGCTAAACAACCAATGAAAGCATGGAATGTCAAATGAAAATTCCAGATCTAAACAGACCTCCAAATGAATAATCAAAAGCATGCCTCCATTGTTGCCTTCATGTCCTTTATATAGTTTACTAGCCTTCCCATGCCTTGGCCCACCTCTAAACTGCGTTGTGCATGTGTACATAATCCTCCATGTTTGATTGTGTTGTCTCTCCAAGTCATCCATCATGTCTACATGCAATGTACACCCACTCCATCATGTGTGCATTAATTTCACTACTTCCTCCATAACTTTATCATGAATTCTCTATGATCTTACATTAGATTCCCTCCATGATCTTAGTTGACTGCTTCAACCTCCATGATCTATTTCATTAATGAGACATGACCTCCACTCCATTCACATTAGTAGTTGCTCCACTACCCCATTATGTAGATCTAGGCTTAATCAATCCACATTCACACATAAAAAGTGGATATTTATTCATCTTGAGGATTATGGGTCCCTCCACCCTTTTATTTACATAATTCATTAAGAAAGTTAAGAACTCTAATATTCCAAATATTATGTGAAAGTTTGGTAATTTTATAGTGAAGCCACCCGATGGTGTACGATTGTGGGTGAGTTGTGGTCGACAAGCCCAAATGCTTCATGACCTCTGCTGAAATTAGGTTCTTTTGGCTCCCACTGTCGATAATGAACTGTAGCAGGGAGCCCTTTACCCACATCTGGGAGTGGAAGAGATGCTCCTCCTCCTTCGGATCTTCCGATTCTTCCTTTTGGATATCAATAATCTACTTCCCTCTGTCATTCCCCTTCTCGGGTTCTAATTCAATGTCGTAACATGCATCTAATTCAGAAGCCTTCATCTCGGCCACCAGTGATTGCTTGGCCCGACACTCACTTGTGTTGTGAGTGGAGCTCTTATGGAACTCACACCACTTTCCCATGTTCTTATTTGGCTTCACAGTGTTGTTCTTCACTTGCAGCTTTGGCAAGTTTTCTTTGGCTGCCATGCCTTGGTTTGTCCTTTGTTCTGAGGTTTGGGGGCACTTCTCACATGCTTTTCATTTGTAGATCCAAAGTCTCTCTTCTTCTGTTTGAATTTCTGCTCAATATTTCAAGCATACCGGTATGTTGTACCAAGCGAGGAGATGTTGAGGAACTCCATTTCCTCCTAAATGTATTTGTGAAGAAAACTATAGCACTTCAGCACCAAATATTTCTCCAATTCTTTGATACCCAAATTTGTGCACAGTGTATGGAAAAGATTCGTCAGCTCATGCACATCTTGGTCCCTTTGCTGCCGCAGCATAGTCCGTTGTATGTACTTGTCCTCATAGCTCCCCACGGGATAATATTTTTCCTTGATGGCATCTCATAAATAATTCCAATTGGGTACGACTGAGAATAGAGAGGATTCCCAATCAATCTATTTCTCACAATAGGTTTCCCATCAGTCCTTGACATGGGGGGTGGCTTTGAGCAATGAAAAAATAATCTTCTCCTCGTCGGAAAAGTCATGAACCGAGAAATATCCTTCTAATAGATTCAACCATCTATCTACGGTGTCTGCATCTATTTGGACATAAAATATGGGAATGTCAAATTTTAATTTTTCCTTAAAAGGGGATGCGCCTACAGAGTGGCTGCTAGATGCAGATGTGACGCCAGTGGGAATTCGTTGAAGGATCTGGGTGAAGTTATCCATCATCATGTTCCTTTATTTTTCAAGGGCATCCTCGAGCAATATTTTGATAGGATCTCATGTTCCCTCGTATTTCTCTTCGTCCCCCATGGGCATTCGTTGGGGTTTGACAAGCTGATCTTGCAAAGTTTCACCCAGATCGATCCCTAACTCCTTATACCTCGACCTCGTTGGGGACATGCAAATAAGGATCGAGAAAGAGCTGACCGCTCTAATACCATTGATCTGAATTTATGCATGAATGAAACAGAATACACAAATAATCGTAAATATAAAGATGCAGTGGAAATAACACTACATTTCATTAATATCAATGAACTGAAATTTGTTTACAGAAAGAATGGAAAATAAATTAGCTAAGGCGCTGGTAGATTATCTTTGAGAAGATATGTGGCAGCTATAGGCCTCTGAACTCTCTGTTACAATGAGGTTCGAAGACCTATATATTATTGAGAAGCAATGGAAAACCATAAACATCCAAAAATGTGACCCTATGAGATGAAATTCCATAATATGGGCCCCATCGGGGTAAATTGGTACATCAATTTCCCGAGGTCGTAACTTTGGCATACTATCTCTGTTTGACGCACATGATACATCATTAGAAAGATCTATCCGATGACTACAAATGCTGACAAAAAATATCAAGTCTTGAATGGACTCATATTTTCCAGAGGTTTGATGCCAAAAAAACGTCGTTTAGGGCCTCAAAACGACTCCGAAAGTTCAGGACCAAAAAAGTGCCAAAAATAGTAAATTGTGCTACAATTAAGGAAACGAAAAAAATGAAAGAAATAATGGTGGGGTTCCAAGTGGAATAGGTGGGTGGCCACCAATATCCACTTGGATCATTCCTCCCCCCTTAGGAAGCAATGGTCCCCACTACATTGATTTCCTGCATGAGATGAGGAAACTTCTGCTGAACTTGGTCCCTAGTGAGCCACTATCCCTGGTAAAGAAGTTGGCCTGCTCTGACAACTCGATATAGCTGCATCCTCTGTTGGTGGGTGTTCTTGGTCTGTGTGTCCATAATCCGATCATTTGTGGCTTCTTCCATGCAGTCTTAGTTTAAATCTGTTGGTGTGAGTTTTTTTTCCATGTCGGATGTGTCTAGTAGAGGTGGAAAGTAGGGTCGAAGGTGGTCCACATTGAACACTAGGTGCAGACCAAAGAATGGTGGAATAATGAGCTCGAATTCATTTTCCCCTAGAGCCATGGTGATGGTGTATTGCCCATATCAGAGCAGGCCAAGCTTGCAGTGGGGTCCAGCAAGGCGTTCCTTCTGCAAATGTAGCCACACTTTGTCGCCCACCTAGAAGTTGTGTTGCACACTATGCTGATCATGCCGCTGCTTGTACTTAGCATTGGCTCTGTCCAATATGTCATGAACCTGTTGGTGAATGTGCTGAATACTCTCAATGATTTTTTTCGCATTAGCAGCTTCATATTGGACATTAGACTTATCAACTTGAGTAGCTGCAAATGGCATGGCTACGTCAATGGGACATACTGGCTGGAATCCCAAGACCACCTGAAAGGAGCTGTGGTTGGTTGAGTTTTGTAGGGACCGGTTATAGCTATGTTGTACATAGGGGAGCCTCTCATCCCATGTGTGTGGATTCATTCAGTTTTACATGCACAAAATGTGTACGATCATCCTATTTACAACCTCTTTCTAGCCATCAGTTTGGGGATGGAAAGCTATGGACTTGCTGAGCTTCGTGTCTTGCATTGACTAGAGGCTGGACCAAAATATACTAAGGAATCTGTGGTCCCAATCTGAGATGATAGATTGTGGGATCCCAAAGTGTACTCACCTCGTTCAAATAAGAGTTTAGCAGTGGCTTCTACTATGATATTCTTCTTACAGGGTGCCATAATGGCCATCTTCGAGATGCTTAGTAGAAAGAAGGTCTGACATGTAATCCATGGAGATGGATTCCCAAGGTCAACTAGGGGTAGGTAGCGGAGTATAAAGGCCTCTCTTCTTGATGGTCAGTTTGGCGATGGCGCGGGCTATGCAGGATCTGATGTACTTCCCAACATTTGTTGAAGGTATGGCCAATAGAAATACTTCTGCAGTAATGTCATTGTTTTCTCAACCCTGAAATGCCCAGCAACCCGAATGTAGTGCACTTCAAAAATCATGTTGGCATGCTTGCTTGAAGGAACGCAAAGGCTTCCAAGTGACATAGCAATGCGTCCTGGAGGTGAAAATTTGGAATTCAGTTACCCTCCAAGAGTGTCTTGTATGTGTGGCCGAATTATCGATCAATATTGTAGAGCAACGGAAAATCAAAAGTCTAGTGCCCATAAGAGTTGAGCATGGTGGTTATTTCCATGATCAATGGTCAGTTGAGGCAATCTACAATGTTATTGGTGCTGCACTTCTTGTACTTGATGTTCAAATGAAATTTTTGTAGATATGTGGACCATTTTTTATGGCGATCATCCTGTAACTTCCCTTGTGTCTGTATGAACTACAGGGGTCAGTGTCCTGTGTGGATGATCATTTCCTTGATCCGGATTTATGTAGGAACGCAACAGAATACACATATAACCATAAATACAAATATGCAGCGGAAATAACACTTCATTTCATTAAAATCAAAGAACTGAAATTTTCTTACAGATAGAATGGAAATAAACTAGCTAGAGTGTTGGTAGCGAATCCCTAAGAAGAGATGTGGCAGCTACAAACCTCTGAACTGTGTTACAATGAGGCTCAAGAGCCTATTTATTATTGAGAAACAATGGAGAACTCGAAATGTCCAAAAACCTAACCCTAGGAGATGAAGCGTCAAAAATATGGGCCCCATTTGGGTAAATTGGTGCTTCAACTTCCTGGGGACGTAATTTCAGCATATGATCTTTTTAGGGCCTCAAAACGGCTCCGGAAGTTCAAGACCCGAAAAACTGCTAAAAACAGTAAGTGGTGCCGAAACTGAAAAACTGAAAGAGACAATGGTGGGGCCCCAAGTGGAATAGGTGGGTTGCCACCAATATCCACCTGGATCATTCCTCCCCCCTAAGGAAGCAATGGTCCCCATTACGTTGAGTTCCTCCATGAGATGAGGAAACTTCTTCTGAACTTGGTCCCTGGTGAACCACTTGCCTTGGTACAGGAGTTGGCCAGATTTGACAACTCGATATAGTTGAATATTCCGTTGGTGAGTGTTCTTGATTTTCATGTCCATGATACAATCTATGGTGGCATGTTCCATGCATTCTGGCTTTAACTCTTTTGGTGTGATTTCTTCTACAATGTCAGAGGTGTCCAGTAGAGGTGGGAAGTAGGGATGAAGGCGGTCTACATTGAATATTGGGTACAGACCAAGGAATGGTGGAATACTGAGCTCAAATGAATTGTTCCCTACAACCTTAGTGATGGTGTATGACCCATATCAGAGCGGGCAAAGCTTGCGGTGGGGTCTAGTGAGGCACTCCTTTTGCAAATGTAGCCACACTTTGTCGCCCACCTGGAAGTTGTGTGGCACCCAATGTTGATCATGTCATTTCTTGTACTTAGCATTGGCTCTATCCAATATGTCATGAACCTATTGGCGGATGTGTTGAATGCGCTCGATGAAGTTTTTTTCTTTGTCATCTTCAAACTGGACATGAGTCGAATCAACTGGAGTAGCCGCAAATGGCATGGCTACATCAATGGGACATAATGGCTGGAATCTCAAGCCCACCTGAAAGGGTTTGTGGTCGGTTGAGCTGTGGAGAGCCCGGTTATAACTGTGTTTTACATAGGGGAGGCTCTCATCCCATGTGCGTGGATGCTATGAATTGTACATGCACAAAATTTGTACAATCATCATGTTGACGACCTCTGTCTGGCCATCAGTTTGGGGATGGAAAGCTGTGGACTTGGTGAGCTTGGTGTCCGACATTGACCAGAGCCTGGACCAAAATGTGTTGAGGAACCTGCTGTTGCGATCTGATATGATAGACTGTGGGATCCCAAAGTGAACCCACACTCATTCAAAGAGGAGTTTAGTAGTGGCTTCTGTTGTGATATTCTTCTTGCAAGCCGGAATAATGGCCATCTTCAAGAATCTATCGACGACCACGAAAACATGGTCGTTTCCATGCTTAGTAGAAGGGAGGCCTAACATGTAATCCATGGAGATGGATTCCCAAGGTTGACTAGGGGTAGGTAGCGGAGTATAGAGCCCTTACTTCTTGATGGTCGGTTTTGCAATGGCGTAAGCAATGCAGGATCTGATGTACTTCCCAACATCCTGTTGAAGGTTCAACCAATAGAATACTTCTGCAGTACTGCCACTACTTTCTCGACACCAAAATGCCCAGTGACTCAACTGTAATGTGCTTCCGATATTATCTTGGTGTGCTTGCTTGAAGGAACACAAATGTGTCCCATGTGACATAATAATGCATCTTGGAGGTGAAAATTTGGAACTTGCGTACCCCCCAAGAGTGCCTTGTATGTGTGGTTGAATTCTGGATCCCTCTTGTAGAAAAGAGGCCAATCAGAAGTCTCGTGCCCACAAGAGTTGAGAACTATGGTTATGGCCATGATCGGTGGTCGCCTGAGGTATTCAGCAACATTATTGGTGCTACCCTTCTTGTACTTGATGTTCAAATGAATTTTTTGCAGATATGTGGACCACTTATGATGGCAATCATTCTGCAACTTCCCTTGTGTCTGTATGAACTGCAGGGGTCGGTGGTCTGTGTGGATGATTGTTTCCTTCCCCAAAATGTAATGCTTCCATTGTTGACATGCCTGCACAATGGAATAAATTTCTTTGTCATAAGTGGGATACTTGCAAACTGTGTCAGGCAATGTCTCACTGTGATATGCCACTGGATGCCCATGTTGAATAAGAACTGCCCCAATATCATAGTCAAAGTCATATGTCTCGATCTCAAATGGTTGTTGCAATTCTGGTAATGTGAGCACTGGGGCAGAACAGAGGCGATGTTTCAATTCTACGAATGCCTTCTGTTGAGATTCCAACCAACATAATTTTTCTTTCACTTCTCCCTTGGTGACTTGACTCAAGGGCCAAGTGATATGAGAGAATCCCAACACGAACCTGCGGTAGAAATTAGCAAGACCCAGAAAGTTGTGAAGCTCTATTAGAGTGGTTGGGGCTGGCCAGTCCTGAATGACTTGGATCTTGGCTAGATCCACATGCACCCCCCTTTCATCAATAATGTATCGTAGATATTGATCCTGGGTCATGCCAAAAGTGCACTTCTCCAAATTGGCACACAACTTGTGTTGTCGTAGTGTTTAGAGGACTTCTCGAATGTGGTGGAGGTGCTCTTCCCAAGTCTGGATGAAGATCAGAATGTCATCCAAGTACACCACTGCAAATGAGTTGGTAAACGGACGCAAGATGTCATCCATCAACCTCATGAAGGTTTTGGGAGCATTCATCAACACGAAAGTCATGACGAGCCATTCGAAAAGGCCCTCCTTGGCTTTGAAGGCAGTCTTCCACACATCATAGAGTTCGATTGGTACCTGATGATACCCAGACTTCAAGTTGATTGTTGGGACTCAGAAA
>CM076576.1:340880376-340994527 GCA_034641835.2 Pinus albicaulis
TTCCTTTGTTGAATGCGGGTGTTAATTCTACAATTGTAGACTGGGCCAAAATCCTATCTGATAATCTCACCACTGCTATTTTTCACTACCGGTCTAAACGAAATGTTTCCCAGCGGGTTTATCCGCCCTTTTATTTATCTGCTTATGTCATGGACGCCATCTGCTATGTCTCTAAATTCCCTGTGATGGGATGGAAATGGACTATCCACGATCCTTTGCCCATTCATGTGTACCATAAAGAACTATGGGAGTCTAATTTTGTCCCCCATTTTTACCAAATTTGTCATGGAATAATGCTGCCATTGTACAGAACATTGTATAATAAGGATGCCCCAAGGTTATCCTCAGAAACAAAAGTTGATATTCTCCCCGTCGCGAGATGGTTTGGAGAAGAATTGTTCACCTATATTAGGGTTTTTGGAAGTTATGCTTCTCCCCATGTGTTACCCCTATATGTTCCAGATAGACTTGTAGCTTGGGAAATTGCTTATCAGACCTGTGGCCAGGGAGGTATAACAAAAGATTTAAAAGAGAAGAAAAAGGGCATTTGGCCACAATTTCCCATAAAATGTGGAACATTTTCACTGTTTGATATTGGTCATGCATTTCAAGAAATAGGCAACGTTACATGTCTACATCTGTTCAAATTCTCAAGAAGGTTATTCGACCCAAATGATATTGTTAAGAATTTTACCAATGCAATCAAAGTAAGGGAATTTTCCAGGGAACAGGATATTTTTGATGATATGTTCCAAGCAATAAATTCATTCAAAGAAGTTTTGAATTCAGCTCAAGCTCAGCTATCTCCAGAGGAATTGCAGGAATTCAAGCTTTACAGAGAAAGAAGACTAATTCCTATTCCTTTGGATAATCTACGCTTAGAGCCCGCAAGGGAGAAAACTCCTAGTGTTAGTCTTAACGGCAGTTCAAGTACAGGTAAATCTAAATCAAAATCTGACAGAGATTCTGAACACTCCAATAAGTCTAAAGAAAAGGAAGATAAAATGGAAGAATCCATTAAATATTCTGCGCAATCAAAAGAACTTGCTCAACAACAAATTTTGACTCCTCAACATACAAATCCTCCTTCAACCAATGTACAGCAACAACCAGTCACCATTGAGTTAGAAAAAGAATGGGAAACCTTTAATCAATTGATTAATGTAGAAGGACAGAATGTACAGACCCCTGTCCAGACAACCAAAGTTTTGAATACAGGAACAAGCAGCACAGTCACAGTGACAGAGCACATACCAATCACACCCTCCTCTGAAATTGTACTTAATGTAGAGGACATTCCTCCTCTGGATGTATTCTACAACCCAAAATACAAAGCAGTAGTGAAGAGACAGAGAAAAAAGAGAAAAATAGAAAGCGCAATTGCTACTGAAGCAGAACAAGTAGATGTTTTGTGGAAAGATCCCGCCACAGAGCCTACTCATAATCTCACTAAGTTATCTCAAATAACAGGAGCTTATGCTTCTGCAACAATTGATAAAGCAGTTGAGATACAACTTTTGTTAGATGAAAAGAAGAACAGGTAAAAGCTCTGCAACAGCAATTGCAACAGGTACAGGCCAATAAGGAAGCACAATTGAAACTTGAAGAGTTACAAAAACAACTTCAAGAAATGCAAATAGGACATCAAAAAAGCTTGGCTGATAAAGACAAACAAATACAGATTATCCAATATCAGCATAAAGATGATCCTAAGCTTCCAGAATTCATTTCAGAAACTATCTCTTTGAACAATCAACTACTGCAACAAGAGGAAGTTTTCTGCCAAAAAATCTTGCAATGGAATTCTTTATGCCAAGAGAGCGATAAAATCACAAATCATGTAGTAGATTTACGAAATGATTATGATTTGATTAATGAAAAGATCAATGATTTTCTAGCATGGCAAAAGACAGAAGAAGGCAGAAAATTTGGTGCACCCATCATTAATGAAAACCATAAAGAAATACTGTTCAATAACTCGGATGCACAAATCAGAAGGGCAGAAAAGGCAGCAGAAGAGGCGGCTACAGCGGCAAGCACTCTCACTAATTGTGTAAATGACAATTTACACAAAGCTAATTTGATCACAGAAACTGTTCCAGGATATCTCCCACAGGCAAATCAACTGTAAACAGAATGGAGGCAAAAGGCAGAAGAAAGAGAAAAATCCATCCAAGGGCTGACGAGATTGAATTGGGACTCATACTGGATGTACTTGGTGAAGCCACACAGTCAGCACAGTGCGCTCAATTGTATCATCAATGCTACAAAGAAGATTGCTCCTACGCTTGCCGACTCTGTCTTTTCAGGACAGTTGAATTCTGAAGTCGGTCAACCGCATCTTCTCAAAACTATGCTAGATGCCTGCAAGTTTAAAGATCAAATTCATAGATAGATAGATTTAGTTTTAATTTCACTGTATTTTAGCCTAGGAAAAGGACAGTCATTGAACTGAATCCTTAATTTTTGTAATAAACTATTTTTAGATTTAGCTAAGTAGTATTTAAACCCCTCTCATGCATTTAGACAGGGGTCCTGGATCTTAATATTTTTGGACTTGGAGATTGCATTTATGTACCTTGGAACTTGATTTTCATTAGAGAAAGTTATTGGATAGAGTATCAGATTGCATTTGAAAGTCCTCAAGATGAACAAGGTATTTCTATCTGTTCACTGTTGATTTCTTTTGTCTTATGATATTCGTTTTAAAATTGCTATCATTTATATGTATATTTGTTTTCACAACGCTTCCTTTTATATATCATTTCTGAGTATAATTGAAACGTTATTTTTCATAATTACATGTAGATGGTATATAATGATGAATGCAATATGCTAATACAACTCTGTTTAATTTCTTAAACAGAGTTATCTTTATTTGTTTCTGCACATTTCAATTTAATTAATAATACATTTTCATGGTTATTTTTGAATTGGAATAATCTTAAGTTGTATTCACATATAATTACCTGGGTTAGTGTTAGAATTTATTTATCAGTATTTAGCTTAAATTAGATAGTTTTACTTCAGTTAATTTAGTCCCATTTCCACCCATCCAATCCAATCCATTTAGTTATAAGGAAACTGGTCCTTTAAATCCAGTCGAAGCCACAATACCAAACGGAAAAGGAGTTGTCTTAAGGTCCCGACCGGGTGGTTTTCCCCCGATGTTTGAAGCAGAGATTTTCTAGGGTTCAACATTTTTGGTGCTAGATGGAGGGCCTGAGCTATGAATGGAAATTAAATCTTTATCCACAAGCCATTCTGAGAGAAAAACACCCTCATTAACTTCTTCAATTTCTTCTGAAATTCAAAATCCTAGAGAAGAAATTGCAGAAAATATTCAGACACACACTACCAAAATATCAAAACATTCAGACAAACAACATCTTGAGTCTCCTGAAGTTCAAGATCTAATTCATAAATTGAAAGGATTCTCATTATCTCTTGAAGAGTCTGAAATATTTGAAGGTAGTGTAACTTCAAAATTTGTTTCTTCCAAACCTCTTACTAGGCTTCAAAGTGAAAAACTTGGTATTTCTCCGAAAGAATTCCCTTTACCTAGTAGAGTCAAGACAAGAAAAAATCAATCGGAATCAGTAAGTGATATAAGTTCAACATCTAATATTCAAATACCTGTTTCCGAAATCCCTTCTCAACAAAGTACAGGAGTTTCCACATCATCTACTCAATCATCATCTCCTCAAACCTCATCAATCTCAACATCATCTATTCCAACCACTTCTATTCAAATACCACCAGTTTCTACTATCCCTCCAATAGTTGTTCCAATAATGGCACAGAGACCATGGTCTACTCCAGGAGCAGTCAACATGGCTACACCTTTACATGATTTACTAGACAATCCTGGAAAATGGCTTCCAAAGTTTAGCCCAGATCTCAACATTCAAGCTGAAGAACATATCAATAACTTTATGCTGGCTATTAATTTGAATGGAGTCATACATGAAGATGTTGTTGTTAGATTATTCCCATATACTCTTCAGGGAGTAGCAGGATCATGGTACTTTTCATTACCATCAGGATCCATAACGAGTTGGGACATTTTTGCAGATCATTTTCTGACCAAATTTGGAGATGACCGATCAATTGCAACTTTACTCAATGATCTCTCAAATTTGAAGATAGAACCCAAGGAAACTATAAAGGAATTCAATGCTAGATTCAACAAACTCTTGAACAAAATTCATACAGATTCACAACCTAGTGAGCAAGTCAGAATTGAATGGTATATAACTGCCTTACCTTCAAACATAGCAATTTTCGTAGACAGAGCTGCAAAGCCTACATTAGCTAAGAATATGAAAGAAGCTATTGCAATGGAAAAACGTATTACTTCTCTGGAAAAGAAAAATTCTATCGAGGAAAGGAAATCAAAGAAGGTCAGCTTCAAAGATTATTCAAAGAAAAAGGCCAAAGATCCATATGACATGGAAGGTTTACAGAAATTTCTTAAAACCATGTCAAATGAAATGGTTGAAATTAAAAAACAAGTGGCTGAAACTTCTACCAAGAAACCATTCCGAAATTTCAGAAGAAACCAAGTTGAATCTAAACCTCCTAATACAATCTCTAATGCAGAATCAAAAGAAGAGGAAGAAGAAGAAGATACATCTATAGTATCAGATGAGGAAAATGAAAATGAAGAAATAGCTGAATTGAATGGAATGTGGGATTTTATTCTCCCTAATTCTGATAATGAAGAAGCTATACCTGTAAGTACTAGGAGTAAATCTACAGCAGAACCAGTGCAAACAGTTCCTAAAAAGAAAATCACAACTCCAAGTACCAAAGACAAACCCACTGTAAAGAAAACTTCTCCATTACCTACTCAAAATCAG
Source organism: Pinus albicaulis (assembly GCA_034641835.2). Lineage (NCBI taxonomy): Eukaryota > Viridiplantae > Streptophyta > Pinopsida > Pinales > Pinaceae > Pinus > Pinus albicaulis. Next base: position 340,885,239 of record CM076576.1, read on the forward strand.
CCATCCTCTTCGAATCTTCCTACATCAACAGCGAAAACTTTAGTAGTGTCAGATCCTATGGAATACAACATTGTCGAGGACATGAAAAAGATCAAAGCTAATATTTCCTTACATGAACTCAGCAAACTAAAACACCAGCAAAAGTTGTTATTGAAAGAATTAAATGCTACACCAATTGCTCCTTTACCAAGCGGTGTAGTTGCAAAAGCAGCGAGAGGAACTGGTAAGCCACCAGATAAGGTAGATGCTACTGATACTGTGCTCATTGGGAAAAAGTCAAATTCTCAAACTCCTCCTTTTCTTTTGACTTATGAGATGTACAATAAAAATCTGCACAATTGTTTGATTGATTCTGGAGCTTCCTCCAATATAATGCCTACTTCTGTCTGTGCTAAATTGAATATCGAACCACAGAAATCAGCAGTTCATATCGTTCAATTAGATCGCTCTAAAGTTCAAGTTGTAGGAGAAATCAATTCAGTCACTATCAGATTAGCCTCAGATCCCAGGATTGTCCAAAGAATTGATATTCTAATTGCTGATATTCCTGAATTCTATGGATTAATCTTGAGCAGGGACTGGTCTGCGAAACTTAACGGTTATATCTCAACTGATTATTCACACATGTGGCTTCCCTACAAAGGGAAACCAAATCAAATCAAAATTGAATGAGAAAAACATATGACGCACACTGTCACTGAATTTGAACAACCTAATGAACCTGTGGCATTCAACAATAATATTCTTGGAGGTTATTCTGCTGAATCATTTCTTGGAAATTTCAAGGCTCCTCAATCACCATTTTCTGTAAATACTTTTGTTTCTCAGATAGAAAATTTTTCACAACCTGATTCTTCCAGAATTGTAAATATTTCTGATATAATTGTAGATAAACCAATAGATAAATCTTTATTTTGGTCGTTATATTTTGATGGATCGAAGTCTAGTGATGGAGCTGGAGCTGGATGCATCTTAATTGATCCAGATGGGGAGAAAACCATGTTTTCATGTAGGTTAGAATTTGAGTGTACTAATAATACCGCAAAATATGAAGCCTTGGTTCAAGGACTTTATAAAGCTATAGGTTAGATGTTAAATACTTGAAAGTTTTTGGTGATTCTGAAATTGTCATTAAACAAGTTAGGAATACTATTCATTGCCTTTCAGGACATCTTAAACACTATCAAACCCTAGTTCAAGACCTCACCACTCATTTTTTAGCATTCAATATTTCTCCTATTCCTAGGAATCAGAATACATCAGCTGACTTGTTAGCTAATGTTGCATCTAAACTCCTACCTGCTGAAGATTGCAGTCCCGATAGGTTTTCTGTAGAATTGATTTTTCGTCCATCTGTCCCATATAATGTTACAAACTGGAGAGTATTCTATCATAATCAAGATATTCTAAATTTCATGACTTCAGAGAAATCATATGATGAGCAAATTCTTGACAAACATGATCATGATTTACAAATCACTTCAAAAGGTAATGAAAACCCCATTCCAAAATCTGTTGTTAAATTAGAAGATTTATATGACATTAGAGACAGATTCAAGAAAGTTGTTAATACAAAACTCCAAAGTTCCACTTTGAAGTTTGAATTAGTAAATCTTGGTTCTGATTCTAAACCTCAAAACGTTAACTTAGGACTCAATTTAACACCAGAGGAAAGGAATGCATTCATTAAACTGCTGAACAAGTATAAAAACGTTTTTGCTTGGAATTACGATGATCTAAAAACGTATGATACTTCGATTATTCAACACACGATTCCAATGCTTCCTGATAGTAAACCTGTTCAACAGAAATTGAGAAAGATCCATCCAAATCTCGAAAGTCAAATCAAATCAGAACTTAATAAACTTTTGAAAGCCAAAATCATTTTTCCAGTCAGGCACTCTAATTGGGTTTCCAATATGGTACATGTAAGGAAGAAGAATGGTGATATAAGAATCTGTATTGATTTCAGAAATTTAAACAAGGCATGTTTAAAAGACAATTTCTCATTGCCAACCATGGAACAGATACTTCAAAAGGTAGTTGGTTCTGAACTTATGTCCTTTCTTGATGGATTTTCAGGCTATAATCAAGTTTTAGTCCATCCAGATGACAGATTGAAAACAACTTTCAGAACAAAATGGGGAACTTATGCTTATCAGAAAATGCCTTTTGGTCTAATAAATGCAGGAGCAACTTTTCAAAGAGCCATGGACATAGCATTCAAAGGTCTAATCAATAAATCAGTTGTTGTTTATCTTGATGACATAACAGTATTTTCAAAAAAGAGAGCCAATCATCTACATGACTTAAAACAAATATTTGAAAGATGTAGAAGGTTTGGTATTTCCTTAAATCCGAAGAAATCTTTCTTTGCTTTAGATGAAGGAAAACTCTTAGGATTTATTGTGTCAAAAGATGGTATATATATTGATCCAGATAGAGTGAAAGAAATTTCTGATATTTCTTTACCACATAACAAAAAATCCATGCAATCATTTCTTGGACAGATCAATTTTGTTAAAAGATTTATTCATGATTTTTCTTTAATTGTTTTACCTATGCAAAATATGATCAAGAAGAATTCAATATTCAAATGGACGCATAAAGAAAAAGAAGCTTTTGAGACAATCAAACAAGCTATCATTAATGCACCAGCATTGAATACCCCGGATTTTTCCAAAGATTTTACTTTGTATACTCTGGCCACTGAAACATCCTATGCAGCCGTTTTAACACAACTCAATGATCAAGAAATCGAAGCACCAATTTCTTTCTTTAGCTCAAATATGCAAGGAGCTGAGCTTAATTATTCCGATGTTGAAAAACAAGCCTTTGCTGTGTTTAAATCAATCAAACATTTCAGACCTTTTCTCTTGAAAACACATACAAAAATCATTGTCTCATTCTCTGCAGTGAGGCAATTATTAATTCAAAAAGAAGTAGGAGAAAAGAGAGCTAATTGGGTAACAACCTTGCAAGAATATAATATTGATATTAAACCAGCTAAGATTGTTAGAGGAAAAGGTTTTTGCAGATTATTGGCAGGAGCTCATAACATACCAGTACATCAAGATTCAAATCAAGATATTCAAGTAAGTCAGATAAGTGTTACAGATTCCGAATCTTAGTATGCTGATCTTATCTATTACTTAAAAAATGGGTATGCTCCTTCTAATCTCAGCTATAAGAGTAAATGCGCTTTAAGGTTAAAGGCTATTAAATATGAGATCATTGATAATGTGCTATTTAGAAAAAATTATGATTCAATTTTATTAAGATGTCTTGAAAAGACTGAAGCTGAAAAGGTTTTGCAGGAATTGCATGATGGACCAGCAGGAGGTCATTTTGGAGGTGATACCACAGCTCACAAAATAATTCGTGCTGGTTATTACTAGCCTACCCTTTTTAAAGATACGCATGATTACGTAAGGAAGTGCCAAATTTGTCAAACTGCAAGTGGAAGACAAAGGAAACCAGTTTTTCCTTTGCAACCAGTAACTATTGAGCAACCATTCGAACAATGGGGGCTTGACATTATTGGTGAGATAGTACCTCATTCTTCCAAACAGCACAAGTACATCCTTACTGCAACTGATTACTTTACAAAGTGGGTAGAGGAAATTCCCTTGAAGGTAGCCAATTTTGATGCAATTATTGATTTCATAGATCAATTTATCATAACCAGGTTTGGTGTACCTCAAGCTCTTGTCTTTGATAATGCATCTTACTTCTCTGGAAATAGCTTAATTGAATTTGCTGTCAAAAGAGGTTTTAAATTAAAATATTCAGCAAATTATTATCCACAAGGTAATGGTTTGGCTGAATCCACTAATAAAAACCTTATCAAAATTATTAAAAGGACCGTTGATCAAAATCAAAAGAATTGGCACAAATCTTTAATCTTTGCGTTATGGGCTGATCGTATCACTGAAAAAGCTTCAATAGGGACTTCACCTTTCAATCTGGTTTATGGAAAAGAAGCGGTGATACCATCAAATTTAACTCTTCCATCATTAGCCCTAGTGCACTTTATTGAAGAAAATCCCTCTTCATCCATTCAATTGAGATATGATCAAATCCTCAAACTAGAAGAAGATAGGGATAAAACTAAAATTACTCATGAAAAACATCAACAGCTTGTAAAATCTTCTTTTGATGCAAGTTCTACCGGCTCAAATTTTTTATCAATTGGTGATCTCGTTTTGAAATGGGATAAAGCACACGAAGAAAAAGGTAAACATACCAAGTTTCAGAAGATGTGGCTTGGACCATTTTAGATCGTTGAGAAGATAAGCTCAAATACATTCATACTCCAAGATCTAACAGGTACGAGAGAATCTCTTCCTGTAAATGGGCTTATATTGAAGAAATTCTTTTCATAAGGAGGTAACCCCTTCTTAAACTGTACATATTTCTTTCTGCAAAAGTTTTGATTGTTTTTGTTTTTACAAATAAAGGTTGTTTATGAGTCTCTGATTGACTGTTTACTATTTGAGAAAATTTCTTCGGTAAAATATTATAAATATTTATTTTGTGTAAATAAGAATTTTTAAAAGTAATGATCACAGTTTTTGAATAGTTTAAAATAAGATGTTAAACTTTGAAAGAGTATTTCAATCATTTACATGATCTTTTGAAAACTTGAGAAGAATGTAAATCATCATAAGTTTATCAAGCAGAGAAAGGTTATCTGTAAAAGTAAAGATTTTTTCAAAAGTTTTGGAACTCAAAAAAACTCTGAAAATTGTCATCCATTGATTCTTAAGGATAAAACTATTTCACCCCATCCATTTAAGTTGTGATTTTTTAGAATGTAATTCTAAGAAATTATACGAAAATTTTAAGAGATAAGAGGTCTCATTACGAGCCGACTTACCATATTCATAAGGAGTAATAAAACTGACATTACCAATACTGCATACCAAAACAGGGTAATGGCTTATAAATATAAGACAAGGGGTCTCATCACGAGCCAGCTTGTTCAGTTTAATTATAACTAGTGAATGGCATTGTTATTAACTGGCTGCCAAACCAGAACAATGGCTCTTAAAGTAAAAATAAATAAAAGACAAAAACATGAGATAATAGGTCTTATGAATTTATCTTTTAAAAAGTCATAATTTTAGTTGGATGGGACAATGAATGGTTAATAGTTTAAAGGTAACCCTGTCGAGACTATGAACGTTTGCTGGCAGCAGAGGCAATACCTATGGCAATAGAGTATATTATAAAACCAAAACTTGGAGAGATCCACTTACTTCTTTATTAACACCAATCAAAGCTTGAGATAACCCAAAATGTTTTATTTTCTTAAGGAATTAGAAAGAAATTATGAAATAATTTTTATTTCTTTTTCATAGTTACATTTTATTTGAATTATCATAAGATAGTTTTCATTATCTTTAAAAACCTTTACTTACTAAAGATAGAATGTTCATTTTATTTTTTCAGAGATAACTGTTTCTTTCAGTGAATCACCAATTGTTGTGACCAGCAACAACCCCCCTTTTTATTTAATATTAGTAATAATACTAAATAAATGAGGACCCTTAGTTAAAAATACAAAAAATCAATTAGGATTTGTTTGCCTTTTAAAATAAAACTTTCTATCATAAACCTATAGAAATCCTTTTGAAAGAATATTAAAAAACACTTAAGTTTATGATAGATCATAATAAAATTGCTCTTTAAACAAGATAGCGCATCCATAACCAAATGGTATATATCTTTTATAAAACGCATTGGTTGCAGATCGCATAGCGCAGAAAACAGAAATGATTAATGAATATCTTTTGCGCTCTTTTCAATTGTGCGCTTTTGCGATAATGCGATTTTGTGATTATGCGATTTTGCGATTATGGGATTTTGCGATATGCGCCTTTGCGTTATTGCACAATTTCTGCTTTTTCACTATTTTCATAACTGTAATGACTTCATATTGCGATATTGCGACATTGCGATATTGCAATATTGCGCAGAAAATCGCAGATCGCAATGTCGCAGATTCATATAAGCACGCTATCCCAAGGCAATCCTCCCATATGTCAAATCCGTTATGCGCTTTAATGATTATATTAAATGATTGGATTGATTATTAATGGTAAATGAGATTGTGTTCAGATTGAAAGTCATTTCACGATTAAAATATCATATTTCATCCGCTTTCACATTTTAAACAGTCTCATCACCTTTCTTATATCATTACTCTCATTTATTCGTAAAACGCAGGCACGAAGAAGCAAACGACTATACAAAGCTTCCGCTAAACACTATGGGTAAGAAGGAGAAGAGCTCAAATTCTGAAAACAAAGAAATGGCTTCGCTATATGCAGACACCGCCTGTAACAAGGATGCCGGTATATCCACTTGGGAAGGAATGTATAATTTGTTAGAAGAAGAAAACCCTGTGGTGATAAAAGTTGCAGCTACATCAGGTTCCAAGAATACGTCTGAAGCAACCCTTAGAGACTTAGCTTGCTCATTTCTGCATAGAATAGTAGCAAGGCCCAGGATTCTCCCATATACAGACATGGTGAGATGGGTGCTGGATAGCACAGATATTTCAGACAGACAATTCAGAACTCCATCTGAAGAGCTAATCGGGTCATTCACCATAGAAGATCTGAGATTAATGTATAAGCTGCCAGAACCTCAGGCGACTTTCAACAAGCAATTTATGGAAGATTTTTCCGAATAACACTCAAATTTGGCAGAATGCACAAAGGAGTGGACCAAAATAAGTGAACCATTGAAGAAAAACAAACAAGGTATGTACAGCACGGGTTCACTTACCTCTCCTTATTGTTTTACTGCTGCCATGTTATGCAGGCTTTTTGGAAAGCCTGACATAAATATGATATTACCCGAATGGCTTCCTTTGTTGAATGCGGTTGTTAATTCTACAATTGTAGACTGGGCCAAAATCCTATCTGATAATCTCACCACTGCTATTTTTCAATACCGGTCTAAACGAAATGTTTCCCAGCGGGTTTATCCGCCTTTTTATTTGTCTGCTTATGTTATGGACGCCATCTGCTATGTCTCTAAATTCCCTGTAATGGGATGGAAATGGACTATCCACGACCCATTGCCCATTCATGTGTACCATAAAGAACTGTGGGAGTCTAAGTTTGTCCCCCATTTTTACCAAATTTGTCATGGAATAATGCTGCCATTGTACAGAACATTGTATAATAAGGATGCCCCAAGATTATCCTCAAAAACAGAGGTTGATATTCTCCCCGTCCCGAGATGGTTTGGAGAAGAGTTTTTCACCTATATTAGGGTTTTTGGAAGTTATGCTTCTCCCCATGTATTACCCCTATATGTTCCAGATAGGCTTGTAGCTCGGGAAATTGCTTATCAGACCTGTGGCCAGGGAGGTATAACAAAAGATTTGAAAGAAAAGAAAAAGGGCATTTGGCCACAATTTCCCGTAAAATGTGGAACATTTTCACTATTTGATATTGGTCATGCATTTCAAGAGATAGGCAACATTACATGCCTACAGCTGTTCAAATTTTCGAGAAGGTTATTCGACCCAAATGATATTGTTAAGAATTTTACCAATGCAATCAAAGTAAGGGAATTTTTCGGGGAACAGGATCTTTTTGATGATATGTTCCAAGCAAGAAATTCATTCAAGGAAGTTTTGAATTCAGCTCAAGCGCAGCTATTTCCAGAGGAATTTCAGGAATTCAAACTTTACAGAGAAAGAAGACTAATTCCTATTCCTTTGGATAATCTACGCTTAGAGCCCGCAAGGGAGCAAACTCCTAGTGTTAGTCTTAACGGCAGTTCAAGTACAGGTAAATCTAAATCTAAATCTGACAGAGATTCTGAACACTCCAATAAGTCTAAAGAAAAGGAAGATAAAATGGAAGAATCCATTAAAGATTCTGTGCAATCAAAAGAACTTGCTCAACAACAAATTTTGACTCCTCAACATAAAAATCCTCCTCCAACCAATGTACAGCAACAGCCAGTCACCATTGTGTTAGACAAAGAATGGGAAACATTTAATCAATTGATTAATGTAGAAGGACAGAATGTACAGACCCCTGTCCAGACAACCAAAGTTTTGAATACAGGAACAAGCAGCACAGTCACAATGACAGAGCACATACCAATCACACCCTCCTCTGAAATTGTACTTAATGTAGAGGACATTCCTCCTCTGGATGTATTCTACAGCCCAAAATACAAAGCAGTAGTGAAGAGACAGAGAAAAAAGAGAAAAATAGAAAGCGCAATTTCTACTGAAGCAGAACAAGTAGATGTTTTGTGGAAAGATCCTGCCACAGAGCCTACTCATAATCTCATTAAGTTATCTCAAATAACAGGAGCTTATGCTTCTGCAACAATTGATAAAGCAGTTGAGATACAAATTTTGTTAGATGAAAAAGAAGAACAGGTAAACGCTCTGCAACAACAATTGCAACAGGTACAGGCCAATAAGGAAGCACAATTGAAACTTGAAGAGTTACAAAAACAACTTCAAGAAATGCAAATAGGACATCAAAAAAGCTTGGCTGATAAAGACAAACAAATATAGATTATCCAAGATCAGCATAAAGATGATCCTAAGCTTCCAGAATTCATTTCAGAAACTATCTCTTTGAACAATCAACTACTGCAACAAGAGGAAGTTTTCTGCCAAAAAATCTTGCAATGGAATTCTTTGTGCCAAGAGAGCGATAAAATCACAAATCATGTCGTAGATTTACGAAATGATTATGATTTTATTAATGAAAAGATCAATGATTATCTGGCATGGCAAAAGACAGAAGAAGGCAGAAAAGCTGGTGCACCCATCATTAATGAAAACCATAAAGAAATATTGTTCAATAACTGGGATGCACAAATCAGAAGGGCAGAAAAGGCAGCAGAAGAGGTGGCTACAGCGGAAAACACTCTCACTGATTGTGTAAATGACAATTTACACAAAGCTAATTTAATCACAGAAATTGTTCCAGGATATCTCCCACAGGCAAATCAACTGCAAACAGAATGGAGGCAAAAGGCAGAAGAAAGAGCAAAATCCATCCAAGGGCTGACAAGATTGAATTGGGACTCATACTGGATGTACTTGGTGAAGCCACACAGTTAGCACAGTGCGCTCAATTGTATCATCAATGCTACAGAGAAGATTGCTCCTACACTTACCGACTCTGTCTTTTCAGGACAGTTGAATTCCGAAGTCGGTCAACCGCATCTTCTCAAAACTATGCTAGATGCCTGCAAGCTTAAAGATCAAATTCATAGATAGATAGATTTAGTTTTAATTTCACTGTATTTTAGCCTAGGAAAAGGACGGTCATTGAACCGAATCCTTAATTTTTGTAATAAACTATTTTTAGATATAGCTAAGTAGTATTTAAACCCCTCTCATGCATTTAGAGAGGGGTCATGGATCTTAATATTTTTGGACTTGGAGATTGCATTTCTGTACTCCATTTTCTTATATATTTTTAAAAAGGATCACATCTGGTGATTTTCATGCGAAATTATTTTTGAAGTGTTGCATTTCTGTACCTTGGAACTTGATTTTGCATTAGAGTTGCTGGATAGAGTATCAAATTGCATTTGAAAGTCTTCGTGATGAACAAGGTATTTCTATCTGTTCACTGTTGATCTCTTTTGTCTTATGATATTCGTTTTAAAATTGCTATCATTTATATGTATATTGGTTTTCACAACACTATCTTTTATATATCATTTCTGAGTATAATTGAAACGTTATTTTTCATAGTTACATGTAAATGGTATATAATGATGAATGCAATATGTTATTATAACTCTGTTTAATTTCTTAAACATAGTTATCTTTATTTGTTTCTGCACATTTCAATTTAATTAATAATACATTTTCATGGTTATTGTTGAATTGGAACAATCTTAAGTTGTATTCACATATAATTACCCGGGTTAGTATTAGAATTTATTTATCAGTATTTAGCTTAAATTAGATAGTTTTATTTCAGTTAATTTAGTCCCATTTCCACCCATCCGATCCAATCCATTTAGTTACAAGGAAACTAGTCCTTTAAATCCAGTCGGAGCCACCATACCAAACGGAAAAGGAGCTGTCTTAAGGTCCCGACCGGGTGGTTTTCCCCAATGTTTGAAGCAGAGATTTTCTAGGCTTCAACGGGACCTTATTCCTCTAGTGGGAAGGGGTTTGTGTCAAGCTTTAAGTGTATTTTGTGAGAAATTTACGAGTTAATTAGCTTTTAAAAACTCTTGTACAAATAAAATGCAAAATTTTTATTTAGGAAATTTTTTTCCCTCAATCCAGATTTCGTTCATTGGACATGTAAGAGGAAGAAAGAGGGAATTCACTTTTCAAATTCTAGACCTTGTTTAGACCAAAATAAACTAGAGGTTTGGTTTTCAAATACATTCACTTATTTGGAAAATTTCTAGCTACCAAAAGTCCATATGCCAATCTACCTCCCAAGAAATACATTTAGTACACCAACCTCTTCTAGTGATTCTTGAAAGGTGGATACTTAAATCCTTCCTAAAAATTTGAGCTCTAAAATGAGATTCCAAGCCTAATTTCATAAAAAGTAAGTTGGGGATGATCACATTGACTTGCTTGATGACATGTTTATGAAGATTAACTACCTTGAACTATTTTTTTGCGTAGGGAAAGAGACACATTCCCATGTCTGAGCATGAAAACGTTCTTTGATATTGTTAATGCCTCTAGTGTTTACTTCTACAAGTTCTATAGGCAGAGTCTGTAAAGGGCCAAGTAGCCTCTGGATCTCATCTTTTATGAAGGTGACATATCTAGTAAATTCCCCTACAGTCAATCTCTGGAATGGATCTAAATAGAAGTTCTTCATTTTAATATCCATAAAACACAACAACTTTAAGGTAAACTATGTACATGTGTCATTTCTCCCACAAACTAAAGTGTATAAGTAGTAAATTTTATACCAAGTGTGCTCCCACCATGTAAAGCGCAATTTGGTGAACTTATCATTTTTATAATATCTTTTTCGATTAAATTTAGTTGCACACATGATCAATTATTGCTTTGAAAGTTGTGTTCTACATAATTTGTGTACACTAAATTACAAATTGATTTTTTGAAATCTATTTTGTGTAAATGTCGACCAATAGATATATATCATGGAGGATGAACGACGAAGATCAGCTGAATCCCATATGGAGGTTCAGGGATTGGGGGATATTCACGGTATTTAAATATAATCTTAAATCTCCATACATGTGTGTACATATGGAATTGATTTTTTATTAACTTTGTGAGTTAAATTAGTTGTTAATAAGTTTCATATTTTAATTTTTAGGAGGAAAGAGGAGAAGGGTTTCTACTCCATCCATGGAGCGTGGCCAAGGTTCAACCGATCGAGGTATGAGTGGTAGCAGGTTGCAGGAAGGGGGTGATATTTATTCCCCCGAAGGCCAATCAACGAATGCTGGTTCTCAACAGGGTCATTGTGGGTCTGGTTCTCAGCAGCATCATTCTGGGTCTGGTTCTCAGCAGGGTCATGTTGGAGAAGATGTTAACCAACAACATCAAGGTTGCCATCAATTTCAATATTTTTTCATTAAATTTGTACAACTTTTTTTACACGTTTTTTTTCTAATATACGAAATTTTATATATATTGATGCAGAGGCTGAAAATGTTCGAGCCAGTGGTCAAAAAAGACGCAGGGCAGCGCGCTACATTGAAGAAGAAGGTTGTCAACCCAACACAACTTATCCGGCTGAGATTACTGATATACCATGGGAAACGAACATGGCGGAATGCACCTTACAAAGGTGTCAAAGCCTTCATGCAAAATTGCAAAGAGATCTCGAGGTTTTGCCTCTACCTGCTGAGAGTATAAAAAGCCTCGAAATAGTTATACATTCATTGAGTGAAATGGTAAATGTGTACAAAAATTTGGGGCCAACCACTGATTCGTTTGTAGAACTGATGAGAAAGAGAAAAGAAACAGTGATAGGTCTCGATAAATGGCAGGACATAAAACAAAGAGTTACAAGAGCAGATGCTAAGTCAATGTTTAATTATAAGGAAGGGCCAAAAAGAAAAATGTTGAAGGTGCAGTATTTCAAGCACCCAGACAAAGCTTCTTATTTTTATAATCGACATCTTGCGGCCTTTGGAATGCTTCCATGGAACGATGAGGTTCCTGTTTATTTTGCACAGATGTTTTATGCAGAATTTTTTTTGGGTATGAAACCCGACTATAATGACCTTCCTTCAGAATTTTTTGGCCTGGGGAGAGGTCGATTATGTCAACGTAAGGGTGCTAAGCGAGATGTGGAGTTGCCTCGCCCTGAGCCGCCATTGGTGAGTCGACCGTTTCGAGTCGAAACTCTGCGATCAGAGTTGGATGTGACTTCCCAAATAAGTCGAGAAGCAAGAGATGTTATGATCGACAATGTTCAGAGCGGATTGAGTGGAGTCGATCTTTGTTTAAATCGACAAAGAGCACGTGAAAATGCACGTGCCAATTTTGTTTATCGTACAGATGAGGAGATTTACAACATGGATGTTGAAGATCTCTGAACATATGCAATAAATTGTCGCAATGGTCTGCAAGACCTAATTTTTCATGAGGAAGAGGGCACCAGAACGGTATGTGTTAGTGACCTTAGGGTTTGAAATTATTTTTACATATACATGTGTATGTACATGTATACATTTATTTGTATGTGTACATTAATCTAATTTAATGTATGATTATATGTTAAAACACCATTTGCAGTTCTTAGGCATGTTGCGTGATGAAAATGTTAATATTACGTTCGGGACTTCCGGTTCAAACGATGCAGATGGGCTTGACCATCATGATATGTTGGCACATGTATGTTAGTGTTTTTTAAGTGACTCTAAAATAAATAATTGTTGCCACACATGTATATATATATATATATATATATATATATATATATATATAATGTGATAAAATGTTTTAACAGGTATAGATTCCATCTGATGTTTTTGGGATGGTGGTACCTTCTTCTTCCTTAGGAGATATACCTTCTACTTCATTGGGAGATGAGCCACGAGTATGGACAATTTTTCACAAGTTTAAAATTTATGTTTAAAAGTTATATATATATATATATATATTCTACGTCAAAAATTTCCATTAAAAATTGAGATATATATTTTGAGATCTATATTTTGAGTTATTTAAAAATTTTTGAATTTAGGTTCCTATAGAAGATTTTTTTAATCCTGGGACTCTAGCGACGGAGATAGGAACATCCACAGCATTTGAACAAGTTGTCTTTAGTTCCTTTTTTTAATATTATTGAAAATAAGTTTATATATGTACACGTGCATTTTCATTTGAAAGTTTTTAATTTATATATATATATATTTAAATGTACATGTATATTGTACAGTTTACCACTGCAGATGTTTCTATGGCAGAACCTGTTCATCAAATGGAGAGGGAACCTTCCGAGGTATTGCATGATTTTTTTGTTAAATATTTTGTTTTTTACATGAAGTTCTAGATATATATATATTCTCATTCATTTTTAAAACTTCAAATTTTAATGTTCAAGTACATGTGCATTGTGTATGTAGGTTTCCTATTCACAGGATAGGGCGCGGACTGAGACCGAGATGCTAGATCCTCCATTTGATGGACATGATTTACTGTAGATTTGATTTTAAAATTTAGATGGTTTTAAAATTTGTTAAACTTGATACAGTTTGATACTCAAGTGAGATTTACAATTTTTGGACATATTTTATTACATTGTTAATATATAATTTGTTTTATCTAATTTTTGGATGGTTTTAGTACTTTTGGCATGTGAATGTGAAGTAATGTTGTCATCTGAACTACATTTGGTGCATGTGATATTTAATGTTAAATGTTTTTGTTGGATAGTTGAATTATAATTGGCATGGCATGTGAAGTTTTTACAACTCAAGTTTTGGATGGTTTCAATCTACATTTTGCATGTGATATTTAATGACCTTTAAATGTTTAATGTTTTAATGTTGCACAATATATAATCAAAAGGGTTTTAAAACTTAAAGTTTTGGATGGTTTCAATCTACAACTTAAAGTTTTGGATGGTTTCAACCTACATTTGCACATGTGGTAAATTGAAATGTTACTTGTAACAAGACAATCCCCATTGATTTCATTGTATATATGTTGATTTTTTATTTGATATAATTGCATGTATGATGGTAAATTACTTGTAAAGTCATTGGACTAATAGTGTTCATTGATTTCAGTGTAAGCGCAAAAAATTATTGACAATGTAGAACGATTTTTGTGTTATAATAATTAAACCAGTATCCAGTGTTTACTACAAGAGTTCGAGCTATTTAAATATTTAAATGGTTTATGATTTATGATTTTTACTTTCTTTTTAATATAATCGATACAGAAAGATGACAAAACTAATAAGGGTGACAATAAGAATAGAAGAAGAGAATAGTTTAAGATTGATCACAATAAATGCTATTTGTAATTGATTAAAGAATAGTCTAGTGCATTGGAATTCATTAAAGAATTGGTCATTAGAGCTGCTTCAAGCTAGGAGTGAGCATCGTCACCAACCTACATTGAATATTTTACACTCCCTAGGGTGAATGATACTTTAAATTGATTGACAGTCTAAGACTTTCGAATTTTTCCGAATGCCAACTGATCTTACAAAGTTAGTATTTATAATATCCTAGTCGGTCATTCGGTGACAACTTTTACCGGAAACTTGAAACAACTTTGGCATGTGATATTTAATTTGTTAAATGTTTTTTTTGGATAGTTGAATTATAATTGGCATGGCATGTGAAGCTTTTAAAACTCGAGTTTTGGATGGTTTCAATCTACATTTTGCATGTGATATTTAATGAACTTTAAATGTTTAATGTTTTAATGTTGCACAATATATAATCAAAAGGGTTTTAAAACTTAAAGTTTTGGATGGTTTCAACCTACATTTGCACATATGGTAAGTTGAAATTATGTTACATGTAACAAGACAATCTCCATTGATTTCATTGTATATGTTGATTTCTAATTTGATATAATTGCATGTATGATGGTACATTACTTGTAAAGTCATTGGATTAATAGTGTTCATTGATTTTAGTGTAAGCGCAAAAATTATTGAAAATGTAGAACGATTTTTGTGTTATAATAATTAAACCTAATAATATTGGAGAGCAAGAGAGATAAGGTATGGTGTTTACTACAAGAGTTCGAGCAGGTCATTCGGTGACAACTTTTACTGGAAACTTGAAACAAAAAGAATCTATCTTTGGCTAGGACATCATGTAAGATGCCTGACATAAACAATAAAATTGTACTTAAAAGCTGAGATTCGGGCAAGTGGGGAAAACCACTTGTTATCTCGTCCCTTGGAGGCTAGGCCATATGGGGACCGAATCTGACCTTACAAAATAAAGTGAAATAATTTGTACCATATGGTCGGAGAACATATACAAGAACAATTAATTTCATTCTAGAATATATATATATATATATCTATATATATATATATATATATATATATCCAATACATATAACATTTTTAATCAATGCACATGTATAGAAAAACTACTTTCAGTTGATACTAGAGCACGTGCTTGTACCCAAACAATTTGTAACATGTGCAAACCACAAATAACATAAGTAGCTCAATTTTTAGTTGAGTACTGGAAGTTCTAAAACATATTTAATCCAAAGATAATAAATTGTAGGACACTTCACTCAAAAAAATTCTAATGGAATTCCATCCTCAATAATCCGTTCATGATCGGATTTTGACATTTTCCATTTCTTAATTTTAGATTTCTTCTTTGATTGAACTTCTATCAACTTTATGCATGCTGCACACACCAAGTGACTATATTGACAACTTATGGAATCAGGTTCATAGTCTTCGAAGTAAACAAAGTCTCCACTTTGACGAGTTTGTTTGAAAAAATAACCTTTCAGTATAATAGACCCTTTGTCATACCGAAATCCGTGATCATTATAGTCTTGTAATAATTTCATTTTTTGTTCAGTGCAACGCATCAAATAATACTTCACATTTTCATCGTTGTCAATAGGTGCAATTACAGCAAAAACATCTCCTGCACAATAAAATAAATTTAACATTTAATTATGCATATTTAAATTTATTTGTAGATCTTTAAATCACTAGAAAGTAATTCAAATGTTACCTTCTCTAACAAGATCAGAAACTCGATCACCATCGGATGATATTGTAGTTTCCTCTGATTGCATTTCTTCAAACATTGCAACAAAGATTTTTCCCTTTGTATTTAGCTCTGTATGTTTCCAATCGTTCACATACATTTTGTTTTCACAAACGTCATTGGATTTTGTGTTGTCTATGCAAACATCACAAAAACAAGAATATTTTCTTTTATCCAATGCAAACACATTTCTTGACAACTTTGTTTGAATTGAATGCAATTTTCGAGTCCCTTTTATTGTTCCAACGTCATTTCCAATTGATCTATCTACGTCTCCGATTCCAATATGCCAGAAAAACCTTTATATGGAAAATTAGAAAAATAATTTGTAAATATGATATCAAAATACAATTAAAAATAATCATTGCATGATAAATGTACAATGTTTAAAATTAGATTTCCAATGTAAATTAAATTGAATGTACCTTCGCACTTCTCTTGATGGGTTAATCTCATGGCTTAGAGCAGTTTTGCACCATTGAACAACTTCTTCAGCGTTCACAAGTCAGCGTGCAGAGTGGTTCATTTGATATCTTCGAAGCACTCGTTTTATGCATGCTCCTGCACTGTCATGTTCTCCTTTTCCATGGCCAGTCTCAAAGAAATTCCAACAATGTTTAATGCAGGTTTTCTTATGAAGACAACACAACCAAAAAAATGATCGTGCAGATTTGAATTGACCTGCACATCCGTCTGACCATACCCAATGTTCATTGAATGTTATTCCACGATTTTTCAATTCATCATAAATTCTTCCAAAACAATGTTGTACAAAACATGTATCATGTGTACGATCGTCACTGATATAAAAGTGATATTCTTTAATGATATGTCGATTTTCACTCGTGCTTTCTATATGATCGACATTTTGTTCAGCATGTCTATATAGAATATGGACGAGCATGGAGACTTGGTCAGAGTGATAGTATTCACTCTGAATTTCTTTTTGTGGAACAAATGTGTAGTTTTCTGCAAAATCAATCACCGACAAAATGGTTCCTGGTGGAAAAACTTCACGAGATTTTTTGAATTGCAAGTCTTGCCATCGAGCTCTATGGGAATGCATGGTGTATTTGTAAATTTCTGCTTCAAACTTTCTCAAAAAGTCTATTAGAAAAATTTCGTCTTCTCGTAATTCGATTCTTTTAACACTATCCGCACCTTGAATCGATGTACTGGTATATTCATATCTCTTCCATTTCACTTTCATGTTGGACAATGATTGATCATTTATATCAATACGATATTTGTTTTGAAATTTAGTCAAATTTCCACAATCATCGCATTTTTTACCACCAACACATTTCTTTTTGTAAAATAGTTCATCGCTTTCTCTTTCACATAGAATTTGAGATATGAATTCACGGATAGTGGAAGGAGGAGGTGAATCCTTCCACAATGTTCTACCGAAATCAAGGAATGTGTCATAATATAACTCAAATTCCACATGATAACGGCAACAACAAGTGTCGCGTACGGTGATAGGTTTTACATACCATGGTTTTTGTTGAACAAAAGCACTGAGTGAAACACGAATTTGACGATTCTCTTCTTTGAACTTATTGAATAACTCTATTTGAGTGGTTTCCAAGAGATGTTTTTCATGTTCTTCGTATTGATTTCGTGCTATTCTTCTTCGCATCACATGTCTTGCAGTCGGTGAAACATGTGAATTGTTCTTCCAATATTCATATATTATTTTTTTAACATCTTCTCCAAGTCTATCTTTGTATGGTTGCCTACAAATATCTCTCCAACAAGCGAGTTCATCATTTACATCTATTTGCAGTCGAAATTTTCGATGTTTGTGCAGAGTTTTTTGCGAGGTTCCCAGTGCTCGTGCCATAGATGTTAGATTCAAACGATTCTCTTGAGTACTTGGTGAAACCATTGCCATTTGTATTCCTCTACGTATATTTGAAACATATTTATCTCTAGATCTCTTAATTGACTCTATAGCACTACTCATATTTTTTATCACCTCTTCTTTCATTTTTTTATCTTTGGTTGATTTTCAAATACCCAATAGTGTCGTCGCTTCTTTTAATTTCCTTGATGATAGGAGACCTTTCAACATTTGAGCTTGAACTGTCACTTGCTCATTTTTGAAATACTTTTCAAAAATTTTATCGACACGATATCGTATAACATGGTCAGGTTTTTTATCTCCATATGTGTGAGTGTCGACATTTTCTAACATCTCATTATCGATAGTGATTTCATCTGTACATATTCGAAAAATAGTACATATTCAATAAATAACTAAATTAATAAATATGTCAATAAATATTAGGAAAATTTTAAATATATCAATAGATCATAATATTTAAATTTACATACCCGATTCAATTTCTGCTTGAGGTTGATTTTCTTCTTCAATATTTTGAGGAGTATCTCTGTCTGTTTACATTAAACAAAATATTTTTCAAACTAGTTCATCAAATAAAAATTAAGCTTCACATTTTACATTGGGAAAAATTTAAAAATATATTAATAGATCATAATATTTACATTTACATACCTGCTTCAATTTCTGCTTGAGGTTGATTTTCTTCTTCAATATTTTGAGGAATATCTCTGTCTGTTTACATCAAACAAAATATTTTTCAAACTAGTTCATCAAATAAAAATTAAGCTTTACATTTTACATTAGGAAAATTTTAAATATATATCAATAGATCATGTAATATTTACATTTACATACCTGCTTCAATTTCTGCTTGAGGTTGATTTTCCTCTTCAATATTTGAGAGGGCTTCTAACTTTCTTTTGCGATATTGTCTAGTCTCTTCTCTACGTTCCTCAGGGTCTCTTTTTCGATCATATTTTCTCACACAAGTTCTTCGATTTCCCATGATAATAGGGTATGAGGTTCAAAAAATTTCCTTCAAAAAATTAGACAATAACTCAATTACAAAAAATATCACAAAATATTTAATTTAAAAAAATCTTAAAAAAAATCCAGTGTAAATTTTTTGTAAAAAATACGTAATCCAATCCAAAACACACACTTTAAAAAACACAAAACACGTACTTCAATACAAAACACATACATACCTCCAAGAAAAATCATGCCGCCTCCAAGAAATGTCTTCCAAGAAAATTCTTTAAATCCAAAATTGTAAAATCAATTTGCTTACAAGAAATGCTCTTAAACCCAATTCTTTAAACCCAAACTTTGAAGAATTTTTTTTGAAAAAAGAAGCTCAAAATATTTATTTCAACACAAAACACGTACATACCTCCAAGAAAAATCACGCCGCCTCCAAAAAATGTCTTCCAAAAAAGTTCTTTAAACCCAAACTTTGAAGAAATTTTTTTGAACCCAAACCAAGTCTTTGTAAAATGAGATGACTTAGCAAATACCCCATTTACTAAACCATTTGTTATTTCACTGCATCCAAATCTTCTTTCTTTTGCAACCTCAGGCCATCTACTCTCTTCCATTTTCTCGATTTTTTTCAAATACAAAAAGATTGGAAGCGTGGCAAATGGTAGGGAATTGAGAGCGAGTGTGAGTAAGAGTTGGGCAGTCTATGGCTCCAAGGGGTCTTGGGAATAGACCACCGCCCAGTCTCACTTCGAAGCTAATGGGAACTAGTTCTTATCTTAACCATGTTTTTTTTTTTCTTATTGTTGGACAACACATAGAAAGGAGTTGTCTACCGACGCAACAGAATAGATCGGACGAAAGTTTTTTGCCTGAATCCCTTAAAAAAATATCAAAAAATAAGATAGTTGCAATGTTTGAATTGCATTTTTTATGGTGAAAATGGATTTATCACCATCAAAAACCTTTAAGGCACCCAAAATACTAAAGTTTAACAACTGAAATTTTCAAAAAAAATTGCAGAAATTTTTCATAATCTTACCAAAATTCCTAGATTATTCTGTAAATTTTTTAAACTACGACAAAAAAAAACTAAAATAATACTAAATTGCTTACTCAGATTTATATGTTGCCTTTCACCATAACAAAAATATTCCAATTAAAATTCATTATTTTTACATAATTTACTCTTTTATTTTTTTAATTTTTAATAAAATTTATATATGTAAAATTACTTGGTTTGCTTTTTCTATTTTTTAATAAAAATATATATGTTAAGAAGTCATTTCAGATAAATACATAGTTCGGGGTATGTGAATATTCTCTTTCATATTTTAGATGTTAAGAACATTGATACTGCTTTGAATTTCTTTCTAAAAGAATATTTTATATCTCTAGGAAAATCCCCGCATTTAAGGGTTTATGTTTACATGTTCTTGAAGTCTCCCTTTCTTTCTTAGTTTATGTTTGTTTTTATTTTATCTTACCGTTTTATTACATTTTAGTAGATTTAATTATGCCATTATGGGAATAGAACTCCGGTTTTGCAGAGCTTGCTAAATGGATGTGTAAAAACTTGGTTGTTTGGCTTGCTTAAATATTTTTTCACAAGTTCAGGGGTTGAACATCTTTCATATCTTGCATTGTTGATTCTTACCATAAATTGTCAGTTGCATTTATTTTGGTGTTTTTATTTTATTCTTAAACATGTTACAACATCAGTTATCTAGTTTTTTTCTTTAAGCTTGCTTCTACTCTATCAACATATATGACAAGTTTATATAGTTTTAGTGTTTTTTTACAGTGTTTTGACATTATACATTTAAAAGTGAGTTAGTGTTGTAGTATTGTTATTAATTAGCAGTTGCTTTTAAAGGTGCAAAGATGTTCATCTAGTCAAGATTTGGGAAGATTTTTTTTTTTTATTGTTGTGCTTGAAGTAGAAATTTTGTCTTGTGGTTATGCATACAACATCCTGAATGAATTATCACCAAAATATGGCAGTTGGGCACGTCCCAAATTTAAGGATTGGGAGTGCAGCACCCCAAAAATATGCTAATGTAAATTTTAACCACAACCATGTAGGACGTGCACATAATCCTGTTAATCCAATATCAAAAGGCTAAAAGCCATGTACTAATCATGTAAATGAGATTTGATGAACTGGAGATTAATTTAATGTTTGAGAATTTTAATTTTAGTACTTATTCATAATTTTATTTGAGATTTTTGGATGTAAATTGTATGCAAGATTTTGAAACTGATGTCATTGAGATTTTTGGAAAGAAACCGAGTTAAAGAAATTGAAATTTCTTATAAGATTTTGAAAACTCCTGAATGTTGCCCGTATTGATACAATTTATTTTCAGAAAACTTGAACAACTTCAATTCAACAATTTTCTACACAAAATAACAGTATCTTTAAAGAAAAAATTCTCCACAAAATAACAATGTCTTTCGAAAAATCTGACATTTAAAAACTATAAAATCTTTGATAAAATTTTAAGAATTCCTAGTAAGAAAAACATCACAAAGAGAACTTGAAAACAGAAAGATGTGTTGTATATTCTTATAATGAAATAACAGAAAAAAAACTTATTTAACCTCAAAATTTAAATAATTTATCACTCTTTAAATTTGACAACCATATTGAAAACATAATATACACATTTGTATTAAAAAATTCAAATCATCATTCAAAATTCAAATCTAGAATTCCTTTTCTAAAATTTTGAAGGAATTGAAAAAATTATATTAAAGAATTCAAAGCATCATTCGAAATCAAATCTAGAATGCTTTTTCTAAAATTTTGAAGATTCAAAGCATCATTCAAAATTCAAATCTAGAATTTTGTTTCTAAACTTTGAAGGAATTGAAAAAATATCGGCATTTTCAGTCTCTCTTACCAAACTATAAAAGTTGCAGAGGTCCTCACCCCCGATGTCGACGCGAGGAAGCAATGCAATCGTTGCGGGCTTAAGCTCGCAGCCATTGTTGACTTTCCTGGACACGTAGGCAACGACCAGATCAACGCCTGGCACGAACATATCCAGAACATCTCTGATCACTTTCCCCACCACCAGTGGGGGTAAGACGTCGTAAAGTATTTAAGGACAGAGAAAAGAGTAGATTCATGGATGAATGAGAATTGGAATAAAGGGATCGAGAAAAGGTAGCAATGTGAGCAATTTAATTTTAGAATTTTTAGATATATTCTGACTTTTATGTTTGCAACATGACATGATTCTTTTATGGTATGCAGAGTTTTGAAAATGGTAGAGAGAGTAATTGTAAAGTTCCTTGTTTTAGTGAGAAACATTAGGCATTTCTTCACTCTCCATCTCCATTATTATACAGATCCAACGGTGGACAACGTGACAGTTGTTTACTTGAATCAATGGCAGAAAATAAAAAGGTCGACTATGGTGAGCGGTGGAATGATTCAAAAGTAGAATAATTCAAAAGTAAACACCTTCGGTGTAAATATGTGGAGAAGATATTTCTAGAAGGAGGAATGTAAGCATAGCCTTGAGGATGTGGTCCAATGGTTAAGTGGGTAGGTTTGGTCTCCATATGTCTTGTGGTCCAATCTTGAACAAGACTATTTACACATAAGTAGAATTGGAATGGTTTGCAAATCTTCAAATTTTTGAATTAATAATAAATTATTAAAGGTTATTATTAAAAAGGGGGAAAATAAAATTTTAAATAAAATGGGGAAATATTAAATTTTTATAGTTTACGGAGTTAATTAATGAATAGTATTTTATTAAAGTTTATTATTAAAAAGGGGAAGAGTATAAATTTTTAAATAAAGGGGGATATTAAATTATTATAATTTTAAAAAGTTAATTGATAAATAATATTTTGATTATTCAATTAATATAATATACAGAAATTATATAATATAATTATAATATAATACATAGGAGAAAAAGATAAAAACAAGGAAAAAAAGAAGAGAAAAGATCCGGAAAAGGAGGGGCAAGGGTTTAAAGGGAATTAACAAAGGACAGGGAAGAAAAAGGAAGAAAGGAGGGAAATAAAACCCTAAAAATAACAAGAAATGAAAGGAACAAAAGTAACAGAGACTTAGTTCAAGGGGAATTATATTATAATTATATTATATAATTTCTATATATTATATTAATTGAATAATAAAAATATTATTTATCAATTAACTTTTTAAAATAACAATAATTTAATATTTTTTTCCCTTATTTTAAAATTTATATTCGCTCCCCCATTTTAATAATAATCTTTAATATTATTTATTAATTAATTTTAATAACAATATTATTCATTTATTAACTTTTTAAATTATAAAATTTTAATATTCCCCTTATTTAAAAATTTATTTCCCCCTTTTTTAATAATAATTTTTAATCATTTATTATTATTAGATCTGAGACTTTTGTGATCCATAAACTAGATAAATGTCTTTTCGGATTAATCACATTATTAGGATTTGGTGGACGTTTCGAACAAACTAATGTTGGTGGACGTTTCGTTTCATTTATTAATAATTAAAATGTATTAAGTAAAAAAATTTAAATAACTAATAAACTAATTCATTAACGACTTTCAACCACTAATTTGATGCATCCACACTATTTATTCAATAAGATCCATGAAAATTTTCACCTTTGTACTGAGAATGAACCACATTAGTTGGTTCCAAATGTCATTTTGACTAGATTAAAATTAAAATAATAAATTAATAAAATAACAAAATAAAAATAAAAATTTAATTTAATTAAAATAAAAAAAACATAAAATTCTCATCCCAATATTGATCCAGGAGGATCTTGATCATTACAGTTTAGCAGAAAGGTCCAAGTCAACTCCAGCAGTACCATGTCCAGTTCAGTTTCCAAATTCGCAGTTTCGTCAATTCACCAGTGAAAAAGGTCCTCTAAATGTCATAAGGATCGAATTTTTGTGATATGATGAAAAGGGTTTTAATCATAAACTAAGGTTTAAAAGGACATTGTAAAGGTCTAAGGTTAAAAATTATACCTAGATATAAAACCCTAATACCTTAGTCTAAAGCCCTATCCACATCATCTAAGACCTAAGGTTTAAAGACCTAAGTGATAGCCTAGGTTCTAAACATTAAGCCTAAGTCTAAGACATTAAATCCTTACCCTAAGTTTTAAACCTATGAAAAAAATCCTATGCATTAAAACTAGGACCTAAGCGTTATGGACTTTTAAATCCAAGCCTAAGCCTTAAAATCCTAAGGTCTAATACCTAATATCTTAAAACTAAAAATCTAGCGCAATCCATATTAAAACCTTATTACAAAAAACTATACCATAAACCTTTTTAATAAAGGTTCGGATGATTGGGTTTAAAACATATATGATGGTTTAAAAACTTTATAATAAAAAAACCCACAACGTTAAAGTCTAAATCGCCAGCTCCTGACTGTGTCGAAAAATATTAACCGCTAGCAAATGTGACCAGACTTGAGAACCGCGGCGGAGAAAAAGTTATGTTGACAGTTGTTAAACCCACCGAATGCCATGTGACAGGTATTTGACCACAAGTTGCCGGAACAGCCGGGTTTATGGACCGTGACTGTTGGTTTACATCTTGCCCGCCTGCCTGATCACACGCAACGGTTATCATCCTCCGCCCGGTTAGCCTAACCGTCGGGCTGTGAGTTTAATATAAAGTTTAAATTTGGGTTTTTTAATTTAATTCAGTGCTAAGGTCAAAAAATTATCCCTATTTTTGTGTAAAGATAGGGATTCGAGACCCTCTATTGCTTAACCAATTGTTATTTTTGGTTAGCCAAGGTTTGATGTAGCTTATTTAAGCCATAGCATTTGCTCATGAAGATTATCTTGGAAATTGGAGTTTTTGGTATTAGAGCAGGTTGTGCTTGTAGTTTGTTTGTCAGTGGATGTTAACTAGGTTGGGATTGCAACGTGGAAAAGGAGAGCTTGAGGAATTTGATCCAGAGATTGGAAGGCGGAAATTTGATCATCAATCAACGATGACAGGGACTGAGACCATTGAGACTCCTGAAGCTACTGAAAAGAAACCCATGGATGAGAATCAAATCCAGCAGATGTTTCTAAACATGCAGCAAATGTTGGCAGAATTATATGAAGACAAGAAGACGAGGGATGCAGCCTCGTCGTCAAAGGCATCAAAAAAGGACAAGGGTAAAGGCAAGGCAGATAAATATCCTTCTCCTCTGTCATCTCCATCATCTTCTTCTTCCTCTTCTACTTCTAGTTCTGAATCAGAAAAATAAAAGAAACATAAGAATCCACTTTTGAAACTTGATGTTAAGTTCGAATTACCTGTTTATGATGGAGAAATAAACCTTGAGAAACTAGATAATTGGGTAAAACAATTAGAATTCTATTTTCGTATTCAATATATTACTGATGATAAGACAAAGATCCAATTAGCTACTCTTAGAATGGGGGGTACTTCTTTGATCTGGTGGGAGAGTAGGACACAGATAGATTTAAAGTGTAAGGGAAAAGTTATCACCTCATGGACCAAGTTTATTAAAGCTCTAAAGAAAAAATTATATCCGTTGGGTCACACATAACAAGCTATAATTGATTGGCAGTGCTTGCGACAAGGTAAGGGATAGAGTGTTCAAGAGTTCACACAGGAATTTAGAAAGAAAGCATTAGCATTGGGTATTTCTTTGGACACAAAAGAAACTTTGTTAAAGTAAATTGGCAGTTTGCATTCATATTTGCAACATACATTATTAATGTCCAATCCTAATGATTTTGATGAATTTTGTGTTCAAGAAATTCATGTCGAATCAAGTGGTAGACCATCAAGTTTACACCAAAGACATCCAAGTAGATGGAAACTGAAGACAACAAAAAGAAGGGCAAGTCAGAGGGAAAGAAGATTTCCACATCTCAGAAGGAAGAAAATAGACCTATGTGTACACATTGCCAAAGGATTGGCCATGATGAAGCTAGGTGTTATAAACTTCATCCAGAATTGAAGCCGAAGAAGTTTCAATCAAAGAAGGGTGAAAAGAAGGTGGAAACAACAGTCTAGCAAGGCTTGGACTTGGGATCCAATTTAGGTGATGAAGGTAAAAACACTGCTATGGTTACAACAAGTAAAATTTATGATGCTAGTACTTATGTTTCTTCAAACATCAAAAAATAGAATGAAGATAAAAGAATCGAGTTATTTCATATAAGGGTAACTTCAAAGCATACTAAGATAGATACATTGTTCGATACAGGATCACAAGCAAATTTGATTTCTGAGTCATTGGTTAAACAATTTGGTTTGAAAACACATAATCATCTAAAGCCATATCCTTTAGGGTGGTTAAAGGAACAAAGTCAAATTGATGTTACCAAACAGTGTTGGTTAAAATTTGCAATCACAGCTAACTATATCGATGAAGTGGAGCTAGATGTCATACCGTTAAACATTTGTGGAATTGTCTTAGGTAGCCCTTATATTTATGACCGTGATGCAGTATTTTATAGAAAGAAACATATGTATCTTCTCATAAAAGATGGGATTAAAGACATCGTTTGGGCACATAGAAACAAAGATCACTTGAATTTAATTAATGCTAATCAGATGAAGTGCTTAATAAGTTCAAGTAGGAGATACATACTCATGTCGATAAAAGAGCAACATAAGGATCTTATTGATACTTGTTCAGGTTTTGAAATTCAGTATGAAGGTAATTTTGTTAAAAAGGTAGATTCATTTCAGGATTTAATTAAAGAACCAAAACATCTACTTCATAAAAAGAAAATATCACATGAGGTGCAGTTGATGCTTGATGCCTCTAATAATGGAATGTGTCACAAATCAGTTATAGAGAATACAAAAATAAAGCAATAGATTCCATGGAAGGTTGGAAAAGAATTCATGTGACACATATCATCTCCTTACAGTTCACCCATAATTTTGGCTCATAAGCAAAATCGGGCATGGAGAATAAGTGTTGATGTTAAAGTTGATTCAATTAAGCAGAAACATTTTACAGCGTTGATAAATCATCAACAACCATATGAAGTTAAAACATATGTTAAAGGATATGCAATGAAAACAATAATTCACATAGATTATCAGTTGCTTCAATACTTTCAGTCATATACTAAGATGAAACAATCTCACTACAGTTGGATGGGATTTCTTCAGCAAAATCACTTAGTAATTAAGGACAGGGAAGGTGTAACAAGTAAAGTAGTTGATATACTGTATTTGAATGCTTCAATAGTACTGCATAAAAATTAATTGGTTTATGAAATTTATGTAGAACAGTATAGTACTGATAATGATTTCAAAGATACTTTTGAATCTCTAACTCATAATGCTCAGATAGAAAAGGTGCAGGTTATTCATGAAATTTATCTTTCTCGGATTGCATGCATAAGCAAGACTACGACACAAAGTCAAAAATATTGTTACTGGACTCATATGTATGAAAAAATTGTGAAGTACATAAAGGGATGTGTAATGTGTTCAAAAAGCAAGCCATGCAATCGAAATATTGGTTTGCACATGCCACTTCTAGTTCCTTTGCAACCATGGGGAAACATGGATTTGGTTCAAGGACAGACGGAAATGGTGAACAGGACCGGGATACATATTCTTCGAGGTAACTGCAGTATACATCCTAAGATGTGGGATAAATTTGTAACTTATGTGCATCAAGCTTACAATCAAGCCTTACATTTTTCTACACCACGACAAGCATTGAGTCAAGTCAGGTTCAAATTGCGCCATGATAAGCATCAGTTTTAGGTCAATGAGTAGGTATGGTTGTATGTCATCAAAGTCAAGATGAAAGTGAGAGAGCAATATTCTCACTTATTTTCAGTTTAAAATTAAGCTTTTGTGGTCCAAAAGCTTTTTAAGTGGAGAGGATTGATCCAGGAGGATCTTGATCATTACAGTTCAGAAAAAAGGTCCAAGTCAACTCCAGCAGTATGATGTCCAGCTCAGTTTCCAAATCTGAAATTTCGTCAATTCGCCAATGAAAAGGTCCTCCAGATGTCATAAGGATTGAATTTTTTGTAATATGATGAAAAGGGCTTTAATCCTAAAGTAAGGTTTAAAAGGAAATTGTAAAGGTCTAAGGTTAAAATTTATACCTAGATCTAAAATCCTATACCTTAGTCTAAATCTCTATCCACATCATCTAAGACCTAAGGTTTAAAGACCTAAGTGATAGCCTAGGTTCTAAACATTAAGCCTAAGTCTAAGACATTAAATCCTTACCCTAAGTTTTAAACCTATGAAAAAAATCCTATGCATTAAACCTAGGACCTAAGAATTATGGACTTTTAAATCTAAGCCTAAGCCTTAAAATCCTAAGGTCTAAATCCTAACATCTTAAAACTAAAAATCTAGCACAATCCATATTAAAACCTTATTACAAAATACTATACCATAAACCTTTTTAATAAAGGTTCGGATGGTTGGGTTTAAAACATATATGATGGTTTAAAAACTTTATAATAAAAAGACCCACAACGTTAAAGTCTAAACCGCCAACTCCTGACCGCATCGGAAAATATTAACCACTAGAAAATATGACCAGACTTGATAACCGCGGTGGAGAAAAAGTTATGTTGACAATTGTTAAACCCGTCGAATGCCATGTGACAGGTATTTGACCGCAGGTTGCCAGAACCGCCAGGGTTATGGACCGTGACCGCCAGTTTACATCTCGCCTGCCTGCCTGATCACACACAACGATTAGCATCCTCCGCCAAGTTAGCCTAATCGTCGGGCTGTGAGTTTAATATAATGCTTAAATTTGGGTTTTTTAATTTAATTCAGTGCTAAGGTAAAATAATTATCCCTAGGTTTGTGTAAAGATAGGGATTCGAGACCCTCTATTGCTCAACCAATTTTTATTTTTGGTTAGCTAAGGTTCGATGCAACTTATTTAAGCCATGAAATTTCTTCTTGGGAATTCATCTTGGATTATTGTGAAGGCATAGTGTATTTGGAGTGCAGTTTCAAAAGGTTAGAGGTGATTTTGTTTGCAGCATTGCTCTGCTGTCGGTGGTTGGAATTGAGCACGGATATAGGCGTCAGAAAGGCGACGAAGAGTACTTTCTGTTTATAGGGTTCAGAAGTGCTGCGAGCACAGTAATTATATTCCATTTCAGTGTAAATATTCTTCAAGATCAATCCTAATAAAAACGGACGCCCACTTAAAAGTGGACCTGGAGATGTATCCAGGAGGGACGAACTCTGTCATCAAATTGTTTGCCTCTTCTTCTCTCTGATTATTGTTGTTATTTAATTCATTTATGTTGTTGGTTTATGTCATTTTTCATTAAAGCATACTTTAGTTAATATTCAATCTAAAGGACAAACTAATCAAACTGCTTAAGCACTTTATTCGATCAGTTACGGATCAAATATGGTATAGATGTTGTAATGTCCTATTTAACCTTTTCAGACTCCAATCCATGGTTTTTCCCATGGTATTCTTCTCTAATGTAGCATATTTAAATATTAATAATTAAACCAACCTAAATCCATCTCAACTCCAAATCTACCAAGCCCCAAGAGGGATAACATTTCTTTTAACTCTAAAAGAGTTTTGCACCTCAACACATCTCCAAATCTACCAAGCGCCAAGAGGGATAAAATTTATTTTAACTCTACAAGAGTTTTGCACCTCAACACATTTGATCTGTCTCATTGCTTGATCCAAAGTTAAGATGGATATTTCTATTTACAAGTAGAATTTGGTTTTAAATATAAATACAATACTCTCATTTTGTATTTTTCTCTCTAATATTTATGTATTAATTTCATTTTATTAATTTAAGTATGGTTTCATAAAGAATATTAAGAAAATAAAATTATGTACTTTTACTTATGATATTACATTAAAGAATTTATATTAATAATTATATAACATAGAATTTTCAAAGGGAGTAGATTCAATGATGAAAAGTGAGAAGTTTTTATAGGTAAGTTTCAATTCCTATGAGGAGTTAGCTTGAAGTTATGAGGGGTTTGCCCGATATATTTTCAAAACTAATGTATTGTTCTATGGAATTATACAAGGATAATTTAATAATGTATGGTAACATATTCAAAGAGACCATAGACAACCTTAGGAAACAAACATTTCCTTAGTCATGAGAAATTCCATAATTTTCTAATAAAGGGGGTTATGCTTGGACAACATGCCCCTCATGTAGGTATGAAGGTGGATTTGGTCAATATGGAGGAAATTTCAAATATTCAAATATTCAAATATTCTTGTCCCTAAGTCACAGAAACACATTTTAGTTTTTTTATGGCATAGTAGTTACTGCCAATTCTTTATTGGAAGTTTCACTAAGATTTCATCCTTTTTATTTTCATGGCTTTCCAAAGATTTATATTTTCTTGGATTGATCAATGTTAGTTTTCTTCCAAAACCATGGAGGAAGAATTGTCATTTAGTTAGTATTGAGGGGGGAAATTGGGTAAATGAAATAAAAATATGAACTATAGGATAATTGAAATAAATATTCTCATGGTTTTCCATGTTATCAATAAATCCCATCATTATATATACCCTATTTTTATGCATATTGGCCATTTTTCTATTCACTATGTCATGAAATAAACACACCCGTAATGGTAGAGTGATAAGATGGTTATATCATTACAAAAAATTGACAACACCATCTTTGATAAACAAAGAAATGAGAATGTCATTACATGATTCCTTTCTAGGCTCACTAATGATGGGGATTCCCTCCTCCTTAAAGATTTTTTTCTTAATGAACATTTATTTTCACTTGTTGATGGGGAAAAATGTCCCGCCAATAGCTAGGGATCTCCCCACAAGTCTCAAATAGAACTCACATTATTTTGGATAAGATCCCGTCCGGTATGTAGACCCAGTGACCATCATGTAGATTTTAGTCATGGATGTCAAATGTGGAGATGTCATAGTGAGGGTAAGAAAGAAAGACATGGAGAATGGAATAAGGTCAAGCCATGAATGATAACCTGTTAAATGATATACAAGAATGTAACAAAAAGAAAAGAAAAGAATAAGTATGCCACTAGAAGGATTAATGAGCTAAAACCATCTCGAACACACATGAAGAGGAAAGTACCAGAAGTTAATTGCAAAACAATTCACAAAAAGTTACTGGCATAGCGTGGAATATATGAGCAAAGATTTGAAAGCAAACAAATGTGCAATAGAAATGAATTAGTTCATAGACAAGTCACCCACTTGAAAGCACAGATACACACATAATGGAAATACCAAATAGCCATCATAACCACCATTGAAGTGCTTGGGAACCAATGTCGAAAGAGGAAAACTACATATCAATACTACTCCAAATACATGTACATGTCTTGCAATCCATCAAAGTCCAATAGTGGAACGTGGGTTGTGCATACCATTTTCAAAGCAAAACCATAGCCTCACAACAACTCAACCTTCTAGCTTCCAAGATCTTAATGCCTCTAGCTCCTTAAGCAAAAATCAACTATCTAATGTTAATCCAAGCTCAAGTGCTAAAGTCCTCAGCAAATGAGGCATTATGTTATATTTATAGGGATAAGGAGAGTGAACTTTCATCTTCTCCTGCAAATTTTCATCTACCCTCATGGTTGTTGACCTTCCTCATAACTCTGTGATATGTAGTGGCTATTACATGCTCAAATCGACATTTACATTATGATAAAAGAGAAGTTATGACAAGAAAAAGATGGTTATCTGAAGCCATAAAGTGCTTGCTGCCAACCTTGTTGCACAATCATGGAGACTTGCATGGGATTCCAAAATGAGTATTGTGTAGTTTCCTCCTCTACTTGTTTTTACTTTAAATGTTGAGCCAAATTGCATTTTGATCTACATCCCACATTTTAGTTGACATGATAAGGCTCTATACACTTTGCATGTCCTATGTCAAGACTTGGAATGTCATCCATGTCATGCAACCTTCTTCCAATCAAATTAGAAACTTTATCTAAGCCTTCTTAGAATTTTAATCGAGGCCTATTCGTTGTCTTGGGGTCACACTTTACTGTTTGAAAATCCAAAAATTAACTATAGAAATGAAGCAACAATATAAGCTTCTACACATTGAGCATCAATTATAATTAGTGGAATTACCATCAGTAGCATCCCACATGTATGAATTGAGGTTGTGATATCCATTTTCTAGCGGAACCATCGAACAATAAGCATTGGATTCATGTCAATCTTATTTTAATTGCTGCACTGAGTCCAGATCCAACCAAAAATGAAAGTGACACTACAACCATGCCCATATGAGAATAAACCATATCCCTTATGTTAATGGGGGTAATTAATGAATATATGGAAACAATCATGATGCTCAAAATGTGATGCCACCGAGGCATATGATTTTCATCTTTGATAACATCTTTTAAAAATTTCGATGAGATCCTTTCTTTGATTTGAATAGAGCAGACCACTAGGAATAAGTGTCTTAGGCATAATTTCCAATTCTTGGAGAAGTTTGGAAAATTACATCTCAATGTTTGGTTTATCACTAAAATTGAAATACAATACTAATGAGTGAAGGAAATAATGACTGTAGAGATATAGATAACCAAGGTTGTCAAAGGTAGAGCAACCAAAGCTAAAGTTTTTTTTCGCAGTGAATCTTACCCCATAGGGAAAAATGTCCAATCTAATTTGAGTCACATTTACCATGGACAAAATTAAGGATACACATCCCATTATAGATCCAAGTGCCGATTCAAGTATTCGAAGCAACTTTTTTGTTAATGTGACCCTTAATATCCTCCAAAAAAATCTTTGTTGCTATTTAATATGACTCCTAATTTTGAGCCCTATGCTTCCAATATCAAAACGTTTTTTTTCTTTTAACAATGTTCTCACCATTAGGAACAATTTTTCTTGAGATATCACATACATTATTAGTGCCCATAGTATGAGAGGATGTAGCATCTTCCTCACCGCTAGGATGGCTGCCTTGGGAGCGATTGTTGAATTCCAATGTGCCTTCTTTTTTAGTGAAGATCTCCAGAGATGTCTCTCTTTGCGAAGGTGTCACCATTGCAAATGTGGAAAAGACCAAAGTTTAGAAGATAATTCTTGACCCTATATCACTTTAATATCTGAAAGCCTCATTAGAATTCCCATTTCTACAACTTGCCATATATTTAAGAGGAATTGCTTCCAATCAGTATCAACAATGTTACATCCGTTGATGTTAGATATTTCTTTAACTTTGTCTCAATTCAAGAGTGGAAATGCATAGGAGCAAAGATCGAGGAGCAATGTTCGTCTTGATGATAATTTTTCGTGTAACCTTCAAAACATCTTTAACAATTAATAACTGTGACAAAATAAGGTGGTGTGTAATTATTAAGGTTTCAATGTAGCAGATGTTGGTAGAAATAGCTATCCCATAATAGTTCACCATGGAACTGAGAATGATGCTGCCTTTGGCTCTCTGCATGGACGACTGGAGTGAACAAGAGTTCTTCCCATTTAGATGCCTCACCCTGTACCTTTTCATCTCAGCAAGCCAACCCACAACATAAAAAATTACCTGTAACAACATGATTGAAAACATTCTGAGCTATTTTGACAGCCAATGCAGTGGAAAATGTCTTGATCTTCCACTCTAGATACTCAAACTTATCCTTGAATGTTGCCATACATGTACTAACATTATGGACTATACAATAAGATTTAATTTTTCCGAGAACAACAGATACTGTCGAATTCAAAATATGCTTATCGAAAACAAACTGTTAATACACATTTACTTTGACGATTCTCAAAAGGAGTGATGGGACCATGACTACTTAAGACTATTGATCATTGTTTCCCATTAGAAAGCCTTCTATATGTACTGGGAGTTTTAGTCACAGATGATGGAGATAATGTCTCTGGTGTTATTTCAGACTGGGGTCTACAACAACTGATGTTTGTTGCTTTGATATTCATCATTCATAGGTATGTCAATTTCGATACTTGAGTAGAAATGAAAACTTGTTTCTTGTTTAAGAAAGGCTTCCTATCGTTCCTTGGAATATTCTTTCAATGCCTCCCTTGAATGATTTTAAATGTTGCATATGCATGGATTTCAACTGCAACACTCAAATCAATGATGTTTAATTCCTTCAAGTCATTTGACATTGTCTTCAACGTATTTTTAAGCAATCTTCTGCGCAATTTCAATACATTATTTCATTCATTATCAAAGCATTATTTCAATGCTTCTAAATTATCTCAACACTAATTTGTATTGGTATTGTAAGTCATTGCTTGCCTTTATTTAACACACTTCTTGCATTGTGAATACGATGGATATATGATATCCCCCTCCGCGTTGTATTTATACTCATTATTTCCCCCTTACATGTCCTTTCAATTTTCTATATTTGACATGTTCTCTATCTACATGATCGATCCATTCTCCTTCCCTTATGAACAAATCCCCATTTATGCTCTAACTATGCTTTTGAGGTACTACCAAGAAACGAATTTGTGTCAACATCTGTGAAAGAGTCATCAATCCCAAAATATGTATGACTCCTCGATGGGAGGATATTCAAGTAAATTAGGTCACTAGCATTCTAACAAGATCCCTCTTCACATTAGGTAGTCAAGCCTACAGACAAAACCACGAAAGTAGTGAGCTTGGAGGTATATTGCCCTTGTTTACTCACAAAGATCAACTTGAACACTTATACTTCAAATTTTTAGCAAAGGTGATTCATGCAAGTCCTAAGATGACATGATTTAGTGGTAGTGTAAGGGTCACATACATCTATTGAGAATTTAATGTAACATGAATTTAATAAACATTTAACTAGTCAAATGATGCAAATAAATTTCTATTATGACATTGCCATCACTGCCATCGAAAATTGTCATGAAAATCTCACTAGCTGATAGGAACTAGGGGAAGGAAGGTTTACTAAATCCATGTCGCAAGTATATCATCCAGGGCTACGGTCGCATATGAGAAGGGGGCAATGCTCTTATCACATGCAACCAACATAAAGAGGTCACAAAAAACACATTTTGATTGCATTGAGACGCGACTCCAGTTCCACAATGCGACTTGTGACTTTCATGTATATAATGGCCAAGGAGAGTTGCAGGTTGCAAAATTAGTGCTCATATTGCAAATTGAAAATGCGACTAGCCACCAAGTGGGGAAAACATAGGTTTATTTTTTTTTATGGTTTGGCTAGTTAGTCTCCAAGGAAACCCTAGATACGTCAAGGAAGGAATGGATCCTTAGGAGATCATAGGCGAAGGATGATAGGAAATTCAGTATAGGGTCTCCGAAATTTTGAGAAAGCTGAAATTTTGGGGTTGTTGTAGCAGCTACAACATAGTTACTGATCAAACAAGAAAATTACTAATTACCCATTTTTTTGAGGTAGCAAAATACACATTCGATTTTGAAAAGTGGTTATTCAGAATAACCAATTTTTTTTTGGAGCATATTTTTGACACTTTAAATTTTCTTATGTATCAAGTATGTTTTTTTTTTTTTAATTTTTAAATTTTTAATCTTATGTTAGTGATTTTCATGTCGATTTTGAAAAGTGTTGATGCAACATTAATCCCTTTTTTTAGAGGATTTATTTTTTCACTTTAAATTTTTGAAAGTATTAATTGTGGATGTTTTTTTAAATGTTGGTGATTTTCATGCTCATTTTGAAAAACATCAACGTTGTTCTTTTAAGACATATTTTTGACACACTATATCTTTTGATGTCCTGAGTTGAGACAATTTTTTTTTAAATGTTGATTATTTAACCATTTTTCAAGTTGTCTTATTTTTCTTCTTGTTTTTTGTATTAAGATAATTATTTTTAATGGTTTTCCAAACATGTGTTTTTTGTTTTTCTTTGCAATATTTTTTTATAATTATTTTTTTTTAAGTTTAAAAAAAATTAAAAACATTAATATTTTGAGGTTATGTTTTTTTATAAATTTATATATCGTTAATTAATACTTCAATACACATAAAATAATTATCCCTAAAAAATAATAATTTTAAACACTTAACAAGAAATATACATTTTGCATATATATATAACTAGCACAATCACATTTACCAATGTGATTGATATATGCCTATAGGCCTATATCCACCACCCACCACATGTATTTTAACTATATGCATACTATATATTAACCTTATATATATATATATATATATATATATATATATATATATATATATATATATATATATATTAGTAATATATTATTAACTTTTTTTCAATATATTAATAGTTGGAATATATGAATATATATATATATATATATATATATATTATTTAATAATAATATGTATAATAGTAATATATTATTAATTTTTTTTCAATATATTAATAGTTTTAACTCAAACTATAATATAATTCAAAAATAAAAAATAATAGTATTTTGTG
Source organism: Pinus albicaulis (assembly GCA_034641835.2). Lineage (NCBI taxonomy): Eukaryota > Viridiplantae > Streptophyta > Pinopsida > Pinales > Pinaceae > Pinus > Pinus albicaulis. The sequence continues at coordinate 340,921,717 of CM076576.1, forward strand.
TTTATTTATAACAAGTATATATCTCGCCCATGTGGTGTAGAACAGTCGGTGATGGGGTGCACTGTTAAGGCACTCCGTTCTGTAAGGTCACCGGTTCGAAACCCATGGGTGGAATGGAAGGAGAAAAAAATGGGAAGATTAGGATTAGTCTAAACGAGAAAAAAAAACAAGTATATATCTCTCACCAATATCCCAAGGGATTATTAATATTACAAACCAAAAGAACTAATCAACCCAAGGAATTAGTGAAGCAAAGGATAAATATAATATTATAAACCAAGAAGTTAAAAAAAAACCTAAGAATAAATATTTTAAACTCAAGAGATTAAAAAACCCTAAGAATTAATATTTTAAATTTAAAAGATTAATAAACTATAAGAATTAATATTTAAAACCCAAAAACCTAAGAAACTAATAAACCCTAATAATTAATTTTTAAAACTCAATAGATTAATAAACCCAAGAGATTATTAATAATACAATGCAAAAGAACTAATAAAGTTTAAATATTTTAAACCAAAGGAATTGGTGAACCCAAGGGATAAACATAAAAACCTAAGGGATCAATAAGGCCAAGGGATCAATATGAAAAACACAAGAGATTAATAAACCATAATAATTAATATTTTAAACTCAAAAACCTAATAAATTAATAAAACATAAGAATCAATATTTTAAAATTAAGATATTAATAAACTCAAGGGATTATTAACATTATAAACCAAAAGGACTAATAAACCCAAGGGTTTAATATTAGAAACGAAAGGAATGAGTGAACCCAAGGGATAAAATTAAAAACCTAAGGGATCAATAAGGCCAAGGATTCATTATAAAAAACAATAGAGATTAATAAACCCTAAGAATTAATATTTTAAACTCAAAAACCTACGAAATTAATAAAGCCTAAGAATTAATAATTTAAACTCAAGACATTAATAACCCAAGGGGTTATTAATATTATAAACCAAAATAACTAATAAACCCAAGGGTTTAATATTATAAACCAAAGGAATTGGTGAACCCAAAAATAAATATTAAAAACCTAAGCGATCAATAAGGCCAACAGATCAATATTAAAAACAAAAGAGATTAATAAACCCTTAGAATTAATACTTTAAACTCAAGAGATTAATAAACGCAAGGGATTATTAATTTTGTAAACCAAAATAAGTAATAAGCCCAAGTGCTTAATATTGTAAACCAAAGGAATTATTAAAGTTATAAATTTAAGGAACAAATAAATAGAAGCATTTAATCTTATAAACCAAAGAAATTAGTAAACTCAATGGAAACATTTTATAAACCTAAGGGATAATTATTAGTATTATAAACCAAGAAATTAATAAAACCCTAAGAATTAATATTTTAAACTCAAGAAATTAATATACCCTAAGAATTAATAGTTAAAACCGAAAAACCTAAGAATTTAATAAAACATAGGATTTAATATTTTAAACTAAAAATATTAATAAACCCAAGGGATTATTAATAATATAAACCAAAATAATTAATAAACCCAAGTGTTTAAAATTATAAACCAAAGGAATTGGTGAAACCATGGGGAAAATATTAAAAATCTAAGGGATCAATAGAGCCAAGGGATCATGTTTAAAAAGAAAAGAGATTAACAAACTCTAGGAATAAATATTTTAAACTCAAAAACCTAAGAAATTAATAAACCATAAGAATAAATATTTTAAAATCAACAAATTAATAAACCTAAGGGATTATTAATATTATAAACAAAAATAACTAATAAACCCAAGGGCTTAATATTATAAACCAAAGGAATTGGTGAACCCAAGGGAAAAATATTAAAAACATAAGAGATCAACAAGGCCAAGGGATCTATATTAAAAACACAAGAGATTAGTAAAGCCTAGAAATAAATTTTTAAATACAAATGAATGAGAAACTCACATGATTAAAAAAGAGATTAATAAATCTTCAGAATTAATTTTTTAAATAAAAAGGATTGATAAATTCACATGATTATTAATATTATAAACCGAGGAGAATAATATTAAACCACAAAGATTAATATTATAAACCCAAAGTTTGACATTAAGAAAATTTTTTCTCCTCTTGTTGTCTTGATTTAAACATTAAGACAATTGTTGTCACAATGCGACGTTGGACCAAGTATGACCATGGTGGGCCATGGTTTATTTTCATATTGAGATAATATTTGTCACAATGTGACATTCGACCATGAAGACATTGATCGAATATGGCTAAAGCTGAATAACAATGGTTTCCCATGGTTTATTTTTATACTGAGACAATGTTTTTCATAATGTGACATTGGACCATGCATTAATATTAAACTGTTGGAATATATTTAACCCATAATATTTGGATTTAATAAATTGAAGGGAATAATATTACAAACCAAAATAATTAGAAAACTTAAGGGATCAATGTTATAAACCTAATGGATCAACAAATACAGGGAAATATTAATATTATAAACATAAAAATCAGTAAACCAAAGGGATTATTAATATTATAAACAAAAAACATCAATAAACTGAAGGGATTATTAATATCATAAACCCAACAAATTAATATTCTAAATAAAAATTATTAATAAAATCAAGTGATTAATAAAGTTGAAGGATCAATAAAATTAATAAAAATATATAAAAAACCAAAGCAATTAATAAACACAAAGAATTAATATTTTAAACTCAAGAGATTAATAAACCCAAGGGATTATTCATATTATAAACCAAAATAATTGATAAACCCAAGGGTTTAATATTATAAACCAAAGGAATTGGTGAACCCATGGGATAAATATAAATAACCTAAGCGATCAATAAGGCCAAGGGATCAATATTAAAAACACAAGAGCTTAATAAAACCTATGACTTAATATTTTAAACACAAATGATTGATAAAGTCACATGATTATCAATATTATAAACCTCAAGTGATCAATCAACGTTACTGATTGTTAATATTATAAAATGAATGAGTTAATAAACGAAAGTGATATTCAATTCCACCATTAGTGCAACCAAAGAAATAACATTGAAATTAACATATATTTCTTGTTGTCTTTACATCAAAAAATCTCACGACAAAAATGGATTTGAAACTCTCCATTAAAAGTCATTTATCAAATAGCCTCTTCCAGAACACAACCAGACTGACGACAAAAGGAACACAAATTGAAATCAACAGGATAATGATCACGATACTTAATTCTTTCCAACCAATCCCTTCTTGTTTTTCTCCCGACTTCCCTCATGTGAACATGCAACAAGTATTTTACATTCATTTTCATTTCATATAGCACGCGAAGATGCTCATCAATAAAAGAAAGATGGAGGCAATGTTTTCTATCGAACTTGGTCCAAAGGTACGAAAGAAAACTAATTACTCTAGAAATATTTACCACCGCTTGATTATAATAGATGCCATAATTATTTTCCATATCTGCATTTGAAAGGAAAAACGACAAAATCAAAATTAATACACACAGACACAGAAACATCTAAGCATACACACACACAGATGTGTGTGTGTATATATATATAACACCCCATTTCTTACAAATTTCATGCTATAAAATAACCTAATGCTACATGAACCAAATTACATAAAATTTCTACAAATATAAACCTAATTAGAAATACATATTGTGCACATGAAATGAGTGATAAAATTAAATGACTGATATGACCATTATTACAATTATCAACAAGAAATCACAAATTTTTTAACTTAATGTTTAAAATCAAATACTAATAATGTTAGTAGTTCTATATTTGTATTTAAATTAATGTTAATGTATATATTAATGTTAGTTTAATATCAATATGAAATATAAATATGTTTCCATTAAACCAAACCACAACATATTTAGAAAACTGCATTCATAAATATTATTAGTTGCATTTCATAGGGATATGGACTTCAACCTTGATTTTGAATGACTTGCTCATATAACTGGTTTTATATGTCTGAATGGTTCATTGTAAACAAAAGAACGATAGCGACTTAAAAAAATGAGGTAAACTAAACAACATGAAAAACGATGTAACAACTTTCTCCCATATGATGAATGTATTAATTTCATTAATACATGAAAATAATTATTATAGTAAACAATTATAAAGAGGAAATTTTAAAAAATTAAAAAAAATTCTATAAATATGTCACAATATTATTAGTTGCATGTCTTATTGATATGGAATTCAATCTTTATTTTTAATGATTGGCTCATATAACTTGTTGTTTATCTCTGAATGGTTCATTGTAAACAAAATAACAAAAACCACTTAAAATAAATAAGTAAATTCAAGAACATGAAAAAAGATGTAAACAACTTTCCAAAATATTACTATGAATATGATGAATGTATTCATCTAATTAATATATCAAAATCTATTAAAAGTAAATAAAGAGGACAATAAAATAAATTAAAAAAACATTCTATAAAGAGTTAAAAGTATTAATAGTTGCATGTCATAGTGATATGGACTTCAATCGCTCCTCTTCTTTCTTCCTGATTGTAACATATTCACTATCTTTCATCTTGGCATAACGCTAAAAAGAGAAAGGCAGTGCAATGCATAAACCATTTATTGATTTCACTCTTGATATGGCTGTGAAAGTTAGGCCTTGCTGCTCTTTATTCCCGATATCAATTGATGCTCATTCTAAATTCAAGCCCTGTGACTTGTGGATTGTAAGAGCCCATGCCATCTTTAAAGGAATTTGTTTTCGATTTCCTCTTATCACTGGTGTGATATGTAAAATTTTTGGATTGCTTGCATCAAATGGAACACCAACATACTTATAAAAACAACAGTTGTGAACATTGGAAGCTAAGGTGGATTAGAGGTAGGCATATAAAATATTTCCTTCACATAACCAAGTGCACCATTCACCAAACCAGCTTCAACCCACAAATTACATGTCAACATAACATGCTAGCCACGACACAACAAAACTTCATGGTCCAATTGATCATCATTAGCACCACTGATTTCTAAACGCTTTGAATTCTCAGCAATACATCGTGCAATTGGAGAATTTAATGATTTCAACATATGCCTGTTATGGAAGGACACCAAATTATTTGTTGGAAACATGTGAACTATTGCATTCAATAAATCCCTTTCTCTAGGATGCAACCTCATATCAGCTCGCGACAGAAAAAATTCCCAATCATAAAGAACAGGTTCTACATTTCTTATGTTATTGGGGACTCTATGAAAACAAGATTGTTTCTCATTATTCCCTTGTTGGCAAAATATTGTGTCAAGAGTGACAAAAATGTTGAATTTTTTCCACAAGAATTTCCCTGCTGTATTACATGCATACAAAGGCTTATCTCTCACAGGAGGTAGCTGGCCAAGGTCACCCAAAAGGATGATGGATTTGCCACCAAAAAGACAATTTTTTTTCTCTAGAAATGCTTCTCGTAATAGAGCATCTATTTGCATGAATAAACTTGATCCTAAAAATCTCATTTCATCAATCAATATATATCGAATATGCCTCATTTCTTCTTGGAATATTGCTAGCGATTGACCTTGTAGTGGTTTCATATCTTTAATGGGAATTTTTAGAGCAGAGTGTATTGTTTTTGCATGTATACTAAAAGTAGCTATTCCTGTTGGGGAAAGAAGAAGCAAAGGAATTTTCCCATTAATTGAAAAATTAGAAAGAGCTTCAAATATACAATGGATAAGGAAAGACTTGCCAATTCCTGCAATTCCCTGAATAGTCATAAGCAGAGCTTCACGAATCTCATATTCAACAAAATTCCTTAAAACAATTTCAAAATCAAGTCGTTGTTTTTCTGCCAATGAATCTGGAGATGCAAATGTTATATTTGAAAGGTCAAAAATATCACCCCTTGATTTTCCATTCCTTATAAAATTAATAGCTTCTTCAACCACATCATCAGAAATAGTTGTAATTTTCCAGTCAAACGATATATCAAAATCCCTTCGAAAAAGGTTGTGAAGATAAAAAACATTAACATTATTTGGTGGAACCAAGCGAGAGAAAAGTTTCCATTCTTGAAAATCATCTTCAATATTCGTTTCTTGGTTAGAAAAATCACCATCTTCTCCATCTTCAATATTGTCGACAATTGATGGATTTAGATCAACATGCCATGCTCAATATTAGAAATTCCTCTAATTTTCAACAATAATTTCAGTTGAAATTCCAATCTCCACATAAATGTCATGAAATGGCTTGTATAAGAGCAATTCTGTCCAGCAAAAGGTTTCAAATTCGTCTGAACCCTCACTAGGAATAGAATAAAACCATGGCCAAACCCGAACAATAGCATGAACATCTCTAGGTTTCCACAGATCTCTTTTATGCTTGTTATCAAATGTCCAAGATCTTGTTGTTTCTATCAAAGATAAATGTTCAAGGAAAAAAGGCCTCTTCTGAAAATGTTGAACAAAATTATTCTCAAATGCTCATTGCATGCCATCCCTTGATATTTTCCTAACAACCTTTCTTCCAACATTTAATGAAACATATTTTCGACTACAGACAACAAGAGGTATTTTTAGAATTGTAATCTCTTTCGGTAATAATCACATATAATGGAACGTTGTTGACGCGTTTTGAACCAACCAGTGTGGTTCATCATCAGGACTAGGTGAGAGATCACATCAAATCAATAAGCTTAAATAGAAGTAGAGACGTTTAAACTAGCCGTTTTCTAAACGGCTAGTTTGACTTTTTAATAATTTAAAATGTTTTTAATTAGTAATGGCTAGTTCCCTCCTACTATTAAACCAATTAATAAATTTATTCGTTTAGTTAATAAATTAGTAAACTTATTAGTTATAATTATTTTTTATATATCAATTTTATTAATTAATTAAAGTGAGAGGTTAAAAAATATTAAAAAAAATAAAAAAAATAAATATAAATATAAATAAAATATAAATAAATAAAAATAAAAATAAAAATATAAAATAAAAATATAAAAATAAATATAGCAAAATAAAAATAATAAAATAATAATAGAATAAAATAAAAATAAAAAGAAAGATAAATAAATAATAAATAATAAATAAAATATCAAACTTTCAAACTTCAAAAAAAAATAAATAAATAAATAAAATAAATAAATAAAATAAAATAAAATAAAATAAAATAAAATAAAATCAAATCAAATCAAAACAAGAGGTATCTTAAGCAACATATGCCATGTTTCTTGTGCTCCAATGTCATGGTCAACAATCGTTTTTGTAAGAAACCTTCTGTAGGAACATAAAGCATGATCCTCAGAGGTAATATAATTTGAAATTATAGTTAACATATCATGATAAATTTCAGACCTTTTCTCTACTTTTGATGCATACTTAGCAATATATTTTAGGACATCATACCGAGAAAGCACTGGTTGGAAATCAACATTTTCACGCCACATTGTTAGAAGGTCAATGTTATGTACATTGAGTCTATCATCATTTCTTGCCGGGTCATATTTTTTTCTTCCTTGATCATCTATGAAAAATCTTGATTCCTCAGAAAGATCCCATGGAGCATTGTACCGACATGTGAGAATAGGGCCCTTTTTTCACAAACAAGAATCTACACTACACTTTGTGTGCCTTTGGACACGATTAAACAATTCTTCATAATCATTATGAGGATTGCAAGAGAAAATCTGATCAGTATTCAATAGGCAAGGGTCATCATTGAGACTTCTTGGAACCATTATGTTGCGACGATGTATTTCACGTGGATTCCATGTAGTTACATAATTGTCAAAGAATTTATTTACAAGTTGTAAATCATAAGAATTTGACCAATCAAGTCTTTCCATGTCAGGAGCTCCTTACAACCATAGGAAACCATGGATATGTGCTGAACCTCTATGTTGCCACTCATATCTAAAGAAAATGAATATAGAGTTAGTACACAAAATATAAATAGACCCACAATAAGAAATTGACAATGAATAGAAAATAAAATCAACAACACAGACCTGTACCAGAAGTCTTTCGCTTTAAGATATTTTTGGATAACTTCCTCTCGAAATATATTGAATCTATGGTGCATAAATTTGGCAACAATATGAGGGTACTGGATAACATTTTCAATTTTCATACAATTTTCATTTAAGGAACGAGAATGTGAGGGTACATGCATGATGTTATGCAACTCTAGCCACTTTGTGTCAGCTACACTCAAAGTAAAAAACAAAGATGGAAATCCCAACTGAGTAATCATGTCATTCAATTCAGTCCGAAATTTAGTCCAGTATGCCCTTGTACCTCTCAGAGAAGAACCAAACCGCATAAGATGCTCAACCAACTTATTATCTGGTAAATCAGAAAGTTGGTGACATAAGTTTTCAATTGTTGTCGGTGAGTTATTATGTAAATGTTTCTTCCAAAAAACTACAACAATTTCTTGTCTCCGATGCCACATTATCATGTTCAATAGGTAATATCGAAAGCGAGGATGGCTTCCAAACCTCTGATCATAGTATCTAAGAAGATGCAATGCATACTCATGAAGTTCAACACTACAAATATGTGGCTGCAACCAATCAACATCACCAGTGGGGAACAGTGTGGGGAATGCCATATCTAATAACCCTTAGTATTATATTCATTCACCGGGGAGGTTCCAATACTGGGCCAATCCATTTATTGAACATGTGAATAATCAACATTATCAAGAAATGCTCTAATTTCTTCCACTTCTCTCTGTTCATTGGGTAGGCGAGAAACAAAAGAATAATGATGAGAGGGCAAATGCTCAACATGAAAACCTTCATTATTAGCTGCATTGATTTCATATTCTTCAATATCACAATCAACAAATTTAATATTGGAGGATACATTTGTTGATCTTTCGGGCAGAGCATTCAATGAATAATAGTCAATTACAACATCTCGATAATATTGATCATGTTCAATTTTGAAAAGAAATGCAGCCATAACTCAAGATATTTTGACATAACATTCATAATATTTAGACTGAGCGGCATGTATCCTCACAATTAGAAAGTCAAGATCTTCAACATGTCGGGGAAGACTTTGTGCAATTATAGAAATATCTTGGGGAAAGCTAATTGTGTGGCCACTATACTTATATTGCCTACCTCAAGCATGTGTCACTTGAAAAATAGGATTTACACGTGCTATTAACATTTCTTCAACTTGAGTAATAACTCTTAAAATATGAGGTTGATCACCAGGATCCATGTTATTATATCCAGAAAAACGATGGGAACCTATTTCATTCTTACATCGTCTGCAAACAGGTCCTTTAGAATCTCTCAAAACCTGGATTCTGGGATATGATTCTTAGCAGATGTGCCACATTTGGACAACTGAAAAGATATCTTTCTTTTATTGAAATATTTTATGCACTACAATCATGTTTTCATCAAAATGAATACGATTTGTAGCGGTTGGACCATGTGGAGAACAATGTGGAAGAGTATAATTTCTTCTAAAATGTACTTGATTTTCAGCACCATGAGATTCCCTTCCCAAATTTGAAACATGTGGAACAAATCTATGACATGGCCTTTCCAAATTTATGGTCTGCATTTCTAGAACCTGAGAGGATGATAAGGTGTATTTAGCATAATTTTTTTTTAAATTTAATGTCCAACTAATTAGAAATGAAAAAATGAAAAAAAAAAATCAAATTGATTCAATATTTACATTTGTTTGGCGGTGTGGATGAAGGCTATGAGATGGTTGATCTTCACTTCTAACATCAGTGGATAGAACATTTGGGGAGTTAGATTCTATGCCTCTATTCAAATGAGTTTTCTCGTGTTTCAAAAAAATAAATTTCATTATAAAACTAAATGTCCAACCAATAAAGATTAAAAATTGTAAAACAAATCAAATACACTGAAAATTACATTAGTTTGACAATTTGATATTTTTGATTCCATTTGTCCAACTTCATTAGATGAAATCATGTTTTTTCCATAAAAGGTTATAAAATACAATGTACAACTAACAATAACTGAGAAAATGAGGAGAATATCAAATTCATTCAGCATCTACATTTGGTTGGCGATCTGGATGATTGTTATGAGATGGTTCCTCTTCACTTATAACATCAGTAGATGGAACATCTATGAAGTTAATTTGTATGCCTCTATTGAAATGAGTTGTGTCCTATTTGAAGAAAATAAAGTATGCAATAAAATTTATGTTCAACCTACTAAAAATTCAAAAAATGAAAAATCAAATGAAATACATTGAACATTTACATTAGTTTTCCAATTTTATTGTTGAGGAGAATGCACTGGAAGGCTATGACATGCTTCATCTTCAATTCTCAGATTAGTAGATGGAAGAATTTGGGAGTTAATTTCTATACCTCTATTAAAATGAGTTGTATCCTATTCCAAGAGAAGAAAATACCTTATAAGTTTAGTAAAAAAAAATTGTAAATAGAGGCATGTAAAAAAACAACCACTGTTGCAGCAACCGTCAAAATATCATTGTGTTACCTCCATTGTTCCATGCGAAATGCTATCAGGGATGACTGATTTTATTCGTGGGACAACATTATTTTGAGAAGGGGGATTGAAAGATATGATGTTTTGACCAACTGGCTCCAAATTATCAAACAAATGGCCAATAAAACTATCATCCAAGTCATCACATACACTGTCATCATTGCCTCCACCATGGATATTTTGCAACCTTTGGCCTTGCTCAAAAGATGAAATTATAGAGACAAAAGGGTTAGGGTGAACATTTTCATCCACACTATAAATATGATGTTCTTCCCTATTGCGAGATGTTTCCCCAATATTATGAACATTCTTAGGAGAGCATCGACCAATAAAATTATGTTGACGAGGAGGAGATTATGGCAATGAACTATTAAGGGGAAATGTTCTTTCCATGATATCATCCATAGTATGATACTTACGAGGAATCATAAAATCATTTTGAAGAGTGGTTTCACTCGTTCTTCTATGATATGTAGCTCTCCTATGCTCATTTATTGTTAGATTATTTTGTTGATACTGTAAACGGCGACTTTCATTAGACCTGTCACGCGATGTTGGTCACAAATTTCGTTTTCTTGTATGCTTGCTTGTGCCTTCAGATGACATGTCTACAATGAATAATAAAATATTTATTATGGAACCATAAACATGGAACATATAATATATCCAATATAAATAAAAAAAGAAGAATGCAAAAGGAACATGTTTTTTTTCGAACAATATAAAAGCATTAAAAGCATATATGGTCTTTTTCCAACCATATAAATTTATGAAAACATAAAATGATTTTCCCAAATGGCTAAAAAGTAAAATGGATTTTTCCAAATGGTTAAAACAAAAAAGGCTAAAATTTCACATCTCCTATTAGAATTGTAATGGGAAAATCATATAACTGGAACAAAATACTATAAGAATTATATGAATTGGAAATATATCTAAATATTTGGAAATATATACCATCAAAATATAAATATAAATAATAAAATGTACCTAAAGATATAACATTGTTTGAGAACTAATGAGAAAAAACTAATTCAAACACCATGTATAAAATAAGTCACAATAATTATAATTATAAAAACAAAGAAAAATGGATAGCATCCAAACACATTCAAATGCAATTAACATAACTAAAGGGGACACAAAAATAAATATTTGAGCAAATTTCAATGAGATTCAATATCAAACATCCGATAAATACACGTATAGAATAAATCCTAGCAACAGCCATATAAATATCCATAGAATTGTATTTTTAAAGTCTTAGCATACATACCCAAAACTATGTAAAGTAAAAAAAAATGGAAATATTTTCCACAACCACAGAGATAATATAAAGTTACTAATAGCCTAAGACTCCATGTCCTTATCTAATGGTGGAATCTCATCAATAGAATCCATATGGGGAGCAATTGCAAAAAAAATTCCAGACTCGATCAAATCATTGCACACGTTGGCGACCAAAATCCATGCGTCTGTTGATTAGTTGAATTATCAATATTTGTTGGGAAGCAGAGGTCAGTCATCATGTCATATAATAGGAAAGGAAATTCACAGCATTTGCACATAAGAACCACACCTTGGACTATTCAAAATGGAAGATAACTAGGACATTTCTTCCATCAACTTCCATCTGAAGCCCCAATCATCCTCAAAGTAGTAAATTCTTCGTTCAACACATGGGTGATCGAATTGGAAATTATCTATTTCTTCAATTGAACATACATAAGTGGAGCCATCATTGGTAAGACATATCAACTGATTCTTTCATATTTCTAATGACATACACCGTATGTGAGTGACTGGAACAAATGAAAACCCCCATTCATTTTTTATTACATCAAACCAATAGATTGTATACCCATATCAAGGATAATCTTCATACTCTATGTCCAGATAGAGCCAAAACAATTTAATTTTATAAAACACTCCATTCTGAGGGGGTGAAGTGCCACCAAATGGAAGATCATCCCTTTGCCAAACCCTATCAAGACTAATTTGTAAACATAAAATTTAGACTGCATTCTATCATAGATATGTTTTAGAACAACCCAGTCATATTTGTTGTTGCTTACATTTTCCAATAACAGAAAGAATCCCAAGTCTCTAATTCGTATTCACCCAATGTTATTTAAGGCCTTTGTAAATGGATTCATTACAAAATAGTTTCTTGAATGGGAGAATTCTGTTGGTAAGGATAAAACTACCATTGGTCCAATAGTAGACTCTACTTTATATCTTGAATCTATGAATCACAAATGAAAACGAGATATGCACCCATTTTGATTAAGGTATTCATTAACAAAATAATTGTCTTCATTATTGAGGAAAGGAACCATAAATCCAAATTCATTTGTACAGATATGCTTGCAACACAATAAGAAATAAGGGTTTTGCAAAACATTCTTCCATTGCTTACAAACAATGCTAAACTTTATTGCAACCGATAAAGGGAGCTAGAGGAAGGCAATTTCAAGAATTTCAAATGGAATACAACTCCAAATAGCTCGATCCATGATAAAACAAGGAAATCACCTAACATAAAAGAAAACACACATGATATCAACAAAACAATTTCAATTAATGGTGAATAGAATTAAATTTAACATACATAAGTAATTTTCCATCTACAAATATAGTAAAATGCACATCTACATGATGTATAAAATCATATGAGCCATAAGAACATTATTACAATAGTTAAAAAGAACTCACAATTTTAGTATTAATCTTAATAAATCCTTTTTTATGTCTCTATTAATGTCTCTGTTTAATATTGATGTTCAATATAAATATTAACTTGAAACTTTTTTTTTTAATATTAAAAAGCTTTATCTTATAAACCTGGGGTTATAAAATAGCATAATGTTACATGGACCAAATGATATGAAAATACCAATTTTTAATTCTAATGTCATTGAACCTAAAAAAACATTAAGTTAAATTCTAATGTTATAGAACCTATGTAAACCTAAAGTTATCAATCCTATTTTTTAATGAAATATCTATATTGATATTTAACCTCAATGTTTACATTAATGTATAAATGCTTTTTTTTTTATATATAAATTTATATGTTTAACATTAACATGTGTATTTATTATTAATATTAATATTAATTAACATTAAAAGAGATATTGATATTTAATTTTAATATTAATAATTTCTTATTTAATTTGAAATATTTATATTTATTATTAATGTTAATATCAATAAATATTAATTTTAATAATACTAATGTTAATATTAAATAATTAATAATAATAATAATAATAGTAGCAACCAAAACCATAATATTAATATCAATTATTAAAATAATAATAATAATAATAATATTAATATGTTAATTTTAAACATTTAGGTTTATCAATGCTTATTAATTTTAATAAAAAGCATAAATATTTAACTTAATAACAAATATGAATATTGAAAAAATTAAAATTAATAATAAGAAAATTTAGCAATATCTAGTAATATCCATTATGTGATTTCCCAGAAGATTTATAATTAAAATATCCATTATGTATATTACATGAATGGTCATCTTTGTATATGGATGAATTTGAGTCATACATCAATATTAATTCTATAAAATTTTATATCATTTATTATTTAATAATTGAAAAGATAATTTCATAACTATAATAAATATATATTAATTTGATCTAATTTAATTAAATTGTAAAAAAAATATAAATGTAAAAATAATAAATAATAAATATTTGAAATTTTATTAATATAGGCTACAATGATAATGTAAATTATATTAATTTTATTATATTAATGTATCAATATATTAATATTAATATATATTAATAATAATTATATTAATTACATTATATTAACACTGTCAATATTAACAATATTAATAAATAAGAAATATTTATAAATAAATATTCAAAACTTTTCTTTAGTGAAGGCTAATGAAAAGAAAAATTCTTTAATATCCAATAATATATATTATTTGTATTACATGAATGACCATCTATATATATTATATATAGATGAATCTCATTCATGCATAAATATTAATTCTATAATTTTTTATATAATTTATTATTTAATAATTGTATTATATTAAATTATCAATATATTTACAATATTAGTATTTTATATTAATAATAATTATATTATTATATTAATTATGTTATATTAACAATAACAATATTAATTGATTGTACAGCCCTCCTAGTCAATGTGAAGTAGCTGCTCTGCCTGCGCGCTGCAGCCTCTGCGAACCCTAGCTGCTCTGCCTGCGCGCTGCAGCCTTTGTGGCTGTGCATGCTCTGGCAGGGTCTCCTGCTCCTGCCGCTGCTCGGTTGGAGCCTCCTCCTTTTGCGCTTTTCTCTGTCACGGCTTTGGACTGCACCTTCTGGTTGCGACATTCCTCTTTGTTGGGCTTTTCATGCCTGTTCTCGAGCTCCTCTTGTCCAGCTCTTGAGGCTGTCCTGTGGCCTTTCAACATGGAGGTCCTGGACTCCCACCAGTCCCCTCCGCCTCCCCCTCTGAAATCTGCTTCTGATGCCTTTAACCTTCTTTTGGCTTCGCTTCCAAAGAAGAGGACCTCAGAAGCGGCGAAATTTGTCAAAAAGTTGGATGACATTCCTGAGATTTCGTTTCCTGGCGAGGGTCCTATTCAGGTGGCCCTCTCTCTGGCAGATCGCGCTCTAGTTGGCCAGTTCACTGGATTATGGCCCTCGCCCAAATCCACTGAAATCTGGGTTGCTAAGAACTGGGCTCCCCTCATCATGCATAGCGTGTCCTCTTATTTCCTGGGAAGAGGGTATTTTATTTTTAAATTCGTTGATAAGGAGGACAAAGAGCTCATCTTCAGGAATGGCCCTTATTTCATGGGGCCCCAAGGGCTCTATCTCAACAAATGGACTTCGGATTTTGATCCGGCGGTTGACGTTCCAACTGCTGTCCCAGTCTGGGTCAGACTCTCGAATTTTCCTATGCATTGCTAGAATTGGGAATCGCTAAAGCATATCGGAAACACCCTGGGAAAATTTATAGACCGTGCAAATAAAAAAGACCAGTATGATTGTGCCCGTATCTGCGTCGAAGTCGACTTGGAAGTGGGTCTTCCAGAGGCCATTAAGATCAAGGTTGGGAACTGGTCTCACATTCAAAAGCTAGACTACGAGCAACTTCCTTTCAAGTGTCGCAAATGCCACATCTATGGGCACTTCGCTAGAGGATGTCCGAGAAATGTCGAAGCTCCCAAAGGGAAAGATGAGGGCTGGAACCAAATCAAAAGGTCAAGGACGAACAAAAAAAATGTTGGAGCTCAAGCAAGCAAAGGAACCCCATCTGCTGGTTAGCAAATCCAGACTCCTAAAGAGCAAGGTAATAAATTTGAACCTCTTAGCTTAAATTCCATAGAGTTGCAGGAGGTCGAAGCTCAGAACGAATCCTTAGACAAAGGCACTACTCCAGATCCTAAACAGGGTGTCACTACACCAAGCGGATCCAAGGGAAAAAATGCTGAAATGGAGGATATGGTGCAAGTCTCAGAGGAGTCTGAGGAAGAAGGTGAAATTGGGGATTCTCAAGCCTCGACCAGAAGATCAACAAGAGGACGAATGCCTGAGCGGGAAAAAAGGGAACAGGAAAATTACAAAGATAAACTTCAAGGCACCCAACCAACCCTTGAAAAAATGTTGGAAAAATCGGCAAAGAAGACAAGAAACCAGAGTGGCTCCAAGGGAACCCAATTCTCCCAAAAAAGTAAGTAACGAAAATTGTCTCCTGGAATTGTAGAGGTCTGGGAAGCAAAGCGAAAGAAGAGGCTATAAGGAGTACAAATCGTTTAGAAGCTCCAGATCTCCTCTTAATCCATGAGACCAAGATGGAGGAATCAGTTTTCCTCCAAATCAGTCATAGGTTTTGGAATAAAGGTGGGGGGCTGGCTGTCTCGTCTAGAGGGGCATCCGGTGGCCTTGGTTCGTTATGGAATGCAAGCAAATTCTTGCTGCTCAAATCAATCCCAAACACTCACTGGCTGTTCTTGAAACTTCAGCTCATTGAGTCCAAGGATGAAATTAGACTTCTTAATGTCTATGTCCCGGAAAATGTAGGAGAAAAGAATTCTTGTTGGGACTCCATTAGAAATCTTACTGAAACTAAGAATCTTGAAAACACCATCATAGCTGGTGACCTTAATATTACCCTAGCCCTGGCTGAAAAAAGTGGTGGTAGCATTGTGAGAGACCCAGCTAGAGAATGGGTGGAGGATTTGATGCAAGAGTGGGATCTTATTGACATCAAGCCAGTAAATGGCAATTTTACTTGGTCCAACAAAAGAATTGGTCCTGGCCACACAACTGCCAGATTAGATAGATTTTTAGTCCATAGCTCCTTCCTGCTTCGTGGATTAGAAGCTAGAATGCGCATCCTCTATTGCTGCGCCTCTGATCATAGGCCCATATTTCTTGAGCTTCTGCCGCACAAGGACCTGGGGCCTATCCCGTTCAGATTCAGTCCCCTTTGGATTCATCTCCCAGGTTTTATGGATAAAGTTAAGGAAATCTGGGACCTTCCGGTTACTGGCTCACCTTTCTTTGTGTGGGAAGAAAAGCTCAGAAGGCTAAAGTATGAGCTTAAATGTTGGGCTAAAGCTATCCCCAGTCCGGCTTCTGAGCGGAAAGCTGCTCAATCCTCCTTAGAGGATCATCACCTTCGTATGGAGAACGCTGATATCACTCCTGACGATCTTAATAGGGAAGTGGTCCTTCAGCAAAAGTTTCATAGAGCATGCATGGCGGAAGAAGAATTTTGGAGGCAAAAATCTCACAGCCTTTGGCTCAAGGCTGGGGATAGAAATACCTCTTTTTTTCACAAGCAGGCTAATGCAAGAAAAAATTTCAACTCAATCTCGGAAATCAAAGAAGGAAATGCTGTTCACAAGGAGTTCAAGTGTATAAAAAAGGCTGCCTTCAATCACTTTAAGAACCTGTATGGTGAGGACGAAACTGAAATTCTTTCTGATAACCTCTTAGACGGGATTCCTAAAGAGGTTACGTCCAGCATGAACAAAATGTTGGAAGGGAAAGTCTCTCCGGAAGAAATTAAGTCTGCTCTGTTTGAGATGAACCCTGACAAATCCCCCGGACCTGATGGGTTTACCGCCAGATTCCTTCAGGTCTGCTGGAAAATTGTTGAAAAAGACTTATGCAAAATGGTGAGGAAATCTCAATCTTGCCAGAAAATAGGGGGTAGCACTAATTCTACTTTCCTTGCCCTCATTCCGAAGGATAAGGGAGCTAATGTTTTTAACAGATTCAGGCCAATCTCGTTATGCAACATTGGATACAAAATTATAACTAAGGTTATTGCAAACAGATTGAAAGGTATTCTCCCCAATATCATTCCAGAAAACCAAGGAGGCTTTGTGCAGGGAAGACAGATTGTAGACAACTTCATTCTTGTCCAGGAGGCGATTCACTCTAGCATTCAGCGTAAAGAGAAAGGTATGGTTATAAAGCTAGATCTTGCAAATGCTTTTGACCGTGTTAATCACAGCTTCATTGTTAGTGTTTTACGGAAGTTTGGCTTCGGGGAGGATTTTATTAACTAGATTAGGGCTTGTATTTCTGAGCCTTGGATTTCTCCCCTAGTGAATGGGAGAGCTGCTGGCTTCTTCAAAGCTTCGCGTGGGTTGTGGCAGGGATGCCCCCTTTCCCCTCTTCTATTTGTCCTTCAAGCTTCTGTTTTAAGTTTCTATTTAAATAAGGAAATCTATGAGTTGGAAATTTCGGGTCTTTGCATTGCTAGAGGTGTTAGAAACATCAACCATGCTTTGTTCGCTGATGACACTCTTTTGTTGGGAGCAGCTTCCTTGCACTCTGCCTCCAAATTCAAAGAGGTCCTTAACAAGTTTTGTGCTACTTCTGGCAGCATGCTCAATAAATGAAAATGTCATATTTATAGCTGGAATATTTCCTCAGCTCTGCTCTCAGCTATTTCTAGGTGTTTTGGTTTTGCAGGTTCGAATTCCTGGTCGTCTTTCAAATACTTGGGACTCCCAGTTTTCTTCAAATCTACCTTTTGCAGAGACTGGGATCCTCTCATTAACAAATTCAAATCTCGAATTTAGGCCTGGGGCCTCTCGTGGCTGAACTTGGCTGGAAAAACAGTCTTGATCAAATTTGTGCTAAGTAGTTTTCCCATATTCAATTTCTCTGTTCTGTTAGCGCCCATTGGTGTTCTTAAGAAGATGGATGATCTCATTCGACGCTTTTCCTGGAAAGGAGGTAAAAATAATGATCATCGCATCCCCTTGGTGAGCTGGGAGAAGATCTCCCATCCTGTGATGGAAGGTGGTCTGAATCTGAAATCTCTCCGAGCGCAGAATGCTGCTATGGGTGCCAAAATCATCTGGCGAATGGTCAACATCAGTCCTGGCTGGGCGCAGAAGGCTCTGTGGCGTAAATATTTTTCGGGCCCTAGAAAGCAAAGTCTGGATAATCCCAGGTCTATTCCCCGATCGCATGTGGCCAAACTCTGCATCTCCTCAACCCCGCTTATCCAACATCACGTGTTTTGGGTGCTTGGGAATGGTAAATTAATCGACCTCTGGCACGATCGGATTATGTTGAAGCCCCCGCTCGCTGGGACATCTTCACTGCTACCCCTTCGCTTATGGATGACTAATGCAGGTTTAAAAATGCTGTGGGATCTCCCGAGATGGTCGGAGAATAGGTGGATCGGTTGGACTGATATTCAGGTGCCTTCTAATTTGAAATCTCAGTGGGACTTACTGCTATCCCTCCTCCATGGTCGAGCGCCAATTAGCCATAAGAAAGCTGACAAGAGGGGATGGGGTCCTTCTGGCTCCTATACCGTCGCCATGGGTTACAATAAACAGATGGAAATTCCCTATGCTCCCCCGAATCCTGCTGTCTGGAAAGGATTGTGGAAATTAAAAACCATCCCCAAAGTCGACTATTTCTAATGGCTCATGTGCCATAAAAGAAATCTCACCGATCACAGGCTTAAAAAAAGAGGTTTTCATGGCCCTTCGAGGTGCCGAATGTGCTGGGTGGATGAAGAAAGCATCAACCATATTATGCTGAGCTGCAAGTTTGCCGTTGAGGTGTGGCACGAGCTTCTGCCCCCTTGGGGTGACAGTACTCTTTTACCCAACTCTATCCCTGAGCTTTTTGCCTCTTGGTCTTCCATTTTTCCTGGAGGTTCCCCTAAGAACTGCAGACTTGTAGACATCTGGCTTTCGCTCCCCAAATTTGTCTGTTGGCAAATTTGGCTTGAACGAAACAGCAGAAATTTCAGGGATAAGGAGCAGCCAGCTAAAATCGTTATTGCTAAAGTTAAGGCTCAGCTTAAAGAAAGCTTAGATGACTACCTTGATGACTCTAATCTTAGCCAGAGAGACAAGGATTGGAGCAGCTCGCTGGGCTTCAATGCTTCGGCTACTCCTAAACATATTAAGATTATGGAATCCTGGCAGATTAGAATAAATGAGAACGATTTTTCCGCTTGGCTTCATAATCATTCCTCCCCCCTCTTGTTCTTCGATGGAGCTGCTAAAGGTAACCCTGGGAAAGCCGGGGTGAGTGGTGTGATAAGAAATTATGAAGGCACGAAGACCCACAGGTTCGCCTGGGGTTTGGATCTTTCTTCCAGCATTCAAGCTGAGGCTCTCGCTCTCCTCCAAGGTCTCACGCAAGCTAAAATTCTGGGCATCAAAGATCTTGTTGTGATTGGGGATTCACAATCTATCATTCAATGCCTGGTTAAGGATGTTGTTCTGAAGGACATCAGATTTTCTAGATTGATGGAGAGAATTACAACTTCCTCCAAAACTGTCCAAAAGGTCACTTTTTTTCATGTTCTCAGAGGCAACAACAAAGAAGCTGATCTTGAAGATAACAAAGCAGCCCTTCTCCCTGCTGGCTCTTTGTTAAATAATGGTCATGAGGAATGGACTCCCATTCCGTAGTTTTCTTCTAGCTTTCTTGTTATTGTTCGTTTCTTCATGTTTTACTATATCCTTTTACAGCAGTTTGTTTGCATCCATAAAAATGGGAAAATTGTGGATCTTGCTGCAAGGATTCCCTGTAAGAATTTAGGGAATAGTCTCAGTTATTTTCTATACTCTGTGACTTTAGAGAAAGAAAATGAAGCAGGGCTTCACTTTGTAATCTGTTTAATGGCTTCTTTGCCCAAGATCTAATACAAATCATAACCGTTCTTGTTATTAAAAAAAAAAAAAAAACAATAACAATATTAATAATTACAAAATATAAATAAATAAATAAATAATCAATATTAAAGTAAAATTTTGATATATGCCTCAACTAATTTTATTTATTATTAAAATTATTATTTTAATTATATGATATGCACAAATATAAAATTCAATAAATAAATAGTTTTATTATAAATTATTATATATTTGACATGTATAAAATCAATGGTGACATGTCATTGGCATTGTGATATTCTTGGGTATGTTAATAAAGTCACCATGTTTTAAATTTGAAATTTAAGAAATGACATATTAACATGATCTATATTTGTTTGGAGAAACTAATGAAATTAGCAATGTAACAACATAAATTTTTATTTTTTAATATTTTATATAAAAATGAATTATTTTAATAATATTTATTACTTAATTATTTTTTTTAGATGTTAAAAATATTTCTCAAAAAATTCATTAATATGGTAGAATTTAAAAATATTTCTCAATCAATAAAAATATCATTAATGTTTTAATATTTAGTTTTTTTTTATATTTTTAAAATTCTTTGTTATAAATGTTTTATAATTTTCATATATTTTTTATTATCAATAAAAAATAAAAACTTACTCCATCTCTTCTCTCTCCTTACTCCATATTTGAAATATAATTGCCTCACTTTTTATGGAATTAGTTTTCTCTAACTAACTAATGTAACTTTAACTTTTTCGTGCAACATTTGAAAAAGTAAACATATTTTGCGTATATTTTAATAATCAATTTATAGATTAATAAAAAAACATTACAACAGAGTAAAACAAATAATTACTTTTTTACGATGAACATTATACCAAAATTTTTAATATTTTAAGTATTAAAAAATATATTTTTATATTCATTTTTAACATGATATATAATTATATTAAATATATATTAATTACCTATATGAATTTTGATATAATGTATTTATATATACTATATATAAGAATTTCAATATATGTACATATGTATTAAATCTTATTTAAAACCTTTCTTACACACATTTCATAATTTTGTAAGAGGGAGGATGAAGGCATGAGTAGTTGAGAGAACCTATATCAGGAATTTGGCTTCTGTGATGTATAAATTGTGATTGAGATTTTCTGGTGAAAATCACATCAAAGTAGATTTGGTCCACGCTTTTCGAACCAACCAGTGTGGTTCGTCATCAGGACAAGATGGAAAATCTGATCAGGTAACCCATTTAAATAGATAGTAAAGCTCCAACTAGCCTTTTGTAAAATTTATTTGATAAAAAATAATTAAAAAAAATAAAATAATTATTATTCTAAAAATAAAAATAGAAAATAAATATATATAAATAGTAAAAATTTAATTTATTCTTCAAAAATATATTAAATAATTATTATTTTATTAAAAATTAATATAAATATATAAAATTCTAATTATAAAAATTAAACATTTGATTTATTCCTTAAAAATAAATAAACTATTATTATTTTGATTTAATTTCTATTTTAGTCAAACTAACCGTTATTTTACAAACGGTTAGTTGAAGCTTTACTATCTATTTAAATGGGTTACTTGATCAGATTTTCCATCTTGTCCTGATGATGAACCACACTGGCTGGTTCGTCGACCAAATCTAGTTTGATGTGATTTTCACAAGATGGTACTTAATAAAGACAGAGAGCTTACATTTTCTTTTTCATTTTTTTAATTCATATGAAATGAAGCATCTTGTGGGTATTTAGGGAATTTATTTCCATTATTTAAGGAATTCACTTCCACCATTTAGTTTTGAGTTTAATTATATGAGCATTGAATTAATAATTCTCTAACAAAATAAATTATTACATTATTTTTTTTAGAGGAGAGATGGGCATGTTGATAGGTGGGTATTGAGTTTTGTTAATAGATAATGCAATGATTAAAGAGATGATTCAATGATGAGATGTAAGAAGGGTGAGGTAATTATAAATAAAAAATAAAAACTTATTCCATCTCTTTTCTATCTCCTTTTGTCCCTTGGTATTTGAAATATAATTGTCTTACTTTTTATGGAATTAGTTTTCTCTAAATAACTAATGTGACTACTTTCAATTTAATATTTTTTGCAACAATTGAAGTAATTAATAATCATTATATATTATTGATAATGTATAGTTTATGGATTAATAAACAAAAATTAAAACACAGTAAAACAAACAAATAGTGTTTGAATGCTTGTTTATTAATACATAAACCATACATTATAAATAATATATAATGATTATTAAAATATATGCACACAATATGTTCACTTCAAATGTTGCAAGAAAATGCTAAAATTAGAGTAGTCACATTAGTTAGTTAGAGAAAACTAATTCCATAAAATGTAAGACAATTATATTTAAAATAAGAAGGGACAAAAGGAGACAAAGAAGAGATAGAATAAGTTTTTATTTTTTATTTATAATTACCTCACCCCTCTCACTTCTCATCATTGCATCATCTCTTAAATCATTGTATTATCTATTAACAAAACTCAATACCCACTAATTAACATGCCCACCTGTCATATAAAAAAAAATGTAATAATTTATTTTGTTAGAGAATTATTAATACAATACTCATATAATTAAACTCAAAACTAACACAAAACTAAATGCTGGAAATGAATCCCTAAATGGTAGAAATGAATTCTCTTTTTATGGACTAAAATATAATTGTCTCACTTTTTATGGAATTAGTTTTCTCTAACTAACAAATGTGACTACTCTAAGTTAAGAATTTTCTTGCAACATTTGAAGTAAACATATTCTCTGCATATATTTTAACAACCATTATATATTATTTATAGTGTATGGTTTATCTATTAATAAACAAACATTCAAACACAATAAAACAAATAATTACTTGTTCACTAGAATCACCATTTTATATATATATTTAAATTCCTTATCAATAGTCTCAAGATGAGACTGTCTCTAAGGGTATAATAAATATGAATCAAACTTGCAATAACTTAACACTATTTAATTATTCTAAATTTATCTTTAAACTAATTTATTAATTTTAACAAAATAAAATACAAAATCATAACTAAACAAAATTGTAATTTTTTTTAAAATTTATGTAAGTAAGCAGTTGTATTAGATCAAAATAGTGTACAAAAAATTACAAAATGGCCGCCAGTACCCGAAGGTAGAAAGGCTAGATAGCCCTAAAAAGTCTGTGAGGACAGACATAGACACAGTGACCTAGACATAAGAAAACAGATAAAACAGAGGCGGATCGCCATGCCCACCATTACATCCAAAACGAAGGACTAAAGGGACAAAAATGGCAATCCACGCAGGGATGCCCATAGTGGGGAACCTTAAGCCGAACAGGAGATAACAATCTAACATAAACAGAAAGCTACAAGTCGAAAGAAAACAGCCAGAAGGCGAAGAAAAAAACATTATATTTTAGTTTGCCCCTCAGACCCACTCAATTCAACCGAACCAGGCTCTTCAGCACTAGGACGATCCGCCACCGAACCATCAGCACGCAGATCTCCAGAACTCGGACTCCCTCTAGCATCGCTCAGAGGCCCAGTGCGCAGACGGTGCCGATGGATGATAGTAGTTCTGGAACGGTCCGTCGGGAGCTCAATGGATACATTTAAAACATGACGGAGGCACAACTCGAAGAGTCTAATGAAGCCCTCAAGCCGTTTGGAGAACATCTTCATTTCATCGGTTAACGAGTTGAGAGACACTTCCAGCTTATCCAAGTGGGCAGTGTTTTTCACCAAGGCCATCGAGTTGGCCTGGAAGGCCTCCTTGACTACCGCACCCTGGCTACTAATTACTTTCACTAAAAGAGTTTTCATGAACCAAGCCATTTCCTGCGTGCGCATGAATTGTGTGGCCCTCGTAGTTGGGGTGCCAGGGTCAACGATCCAATCCATCTCCTCCTTGATGTCTTTACAGTTCAAAATGGATCTAGCTTTAATAGTTTCCAGCTCGAGATCCTGGATAATCATCTTTCTCTTTCCAGCGACCGAGTCTCGAAAGGTATCCTTAGTCGTCTTTAGATTTTTGGCCACCTTAGAGCTTTGGAGAACACACTCTGTCATGGCTGAAACCACACAACGAGAAGAAGATACAATGCAGCTCGTAGCGGCACTAGAACACCAGAGTCTATCTGTAGCCACAAAATGTAAAAGTCTGTGAGGAACATAAATAAACTGCTTCATAATATAAGGTGGAGAGGTCCCGCTTGCGATATAATGACCAGGGGACGTGATCGTGTCCGGCCGGCCGCCATCACAAATCCACCATAACAAAGCATCAATCATCCAATAATGAAATCTGATGCCACACCGGAAAATCAACACAAAACTCAAGAGATTGGTCCACGTGTCCTTACCACCTTTACCCTTAGTCTGATTTACGGTACTGCCTTGATTATAATATCTTTTCCAAGGTTCAGCATGGTGCCAAATACCAACTCGCCACCTCCGAATAATAAAGAGCCTTGAAGCGTCGGTTGTAGAATCTATTAGAATTAAGGATTTTCAGTAGTTTGAAGATTATTCCCCTCCGTAGGCACACCTGAAAGGTCACTTCTCGAAATGCGCAAACATTAATCCCTGAGGTCAGGACAAGTTACCTCATGCTAGCATGTGTCAATGGCGTCAATCGGATGGTCGATAGCATGGTTGGCCAAGGCGTCCGCTAAGGCGTTGGCCTTCCTTCGAATTTCATGTAAAACAACACCTATGAGAGCATTGAGATGCTGGTAAATAAGACCTGTGACCATAGCCAGACGCCAATGTTTGGAGATATTTTCCACTTTCGTGCCATTCTGAATTTTCTTAGCAGCTGAGATAGCCAGAAGAGAGTCCCCTTCCACCACCGCAGTGCCATTTCCCATGCGAATAAGGATACACAGACCATGCTCCAACGTAGAAAATTCAGCTTCGTTGTTCGTTGCTTCTCCTAGGGACATACTGAAGATGTGCACAATGTCACCTTTGTCATTACGGATAGCTCCCCCATAACCTGCAAGACCCGGATTTCCCTTGGAGGTACCGTCGAAATTGAGCTTAAGAATGCTCGGCCGGGGACACATCCAAGGCTGCTGAGACAGAAGCGGAAGAGGTCGCAGAGAAGGGGAATTAAGGCTCATGACCGACCCCAAACCAAAAATAAGTAAGATGCACTTGTCTTATTCCGAAATTTTCTCCATTTGAGTAGAATTGTAATGGATAAGCACTGTCTCTTTCATATTCTGCATGATAGATAATCTTATTTACGCTTCATTCTTGGCTTCTTTTTGAAAAATTCTTCTGTTGCGTTCCTTCCAAGTCGACCAAACAATAAACCCTGGACATAGTTTCCAGAGGTTGTTGAAAGTATCACAATTAGAGAAAATATTCCTCTAATTGATTATAGTGTTCTAAATTGAGGCTTTGTCCTGATCAGTTTGTTTAAAAATTTCCTGCATCCCTATCCACAGAGAATCCATCCAGCAACAGGAATTAAGGAGATGGTTCATATTCTCCTCCGCCTTAAGGCAAAGAGGGCAATGGGAGGGACCCTGGAAGCCCTTTTTGCATAGGTTTTCCCAAGTAAGGATCTTCCTATGTAGCAGATTCAATAATAAAGTTTTTACTTTAGGCCAAAGAATAGAATTCCAAACGTTTTGATGCCCTTGCATCTTTTCTTCAAGATGCCTTTGATCAATGTAGAGTTTTGCCTCCTTTAGATTATAGTTACCTCCCTCCAAAATGCCCCATCGCAACTGGTCCTCCTCCAAGGAGAGTCGGATTTTGCGAGACTCCAAAGTCGAAAATAGGGAGATAGTAAGATTGGCCATCTCGTTCGAGTCAGAGGGAATGTTGAGGTTCCAAGTTCTCCAATGAGGGTTCACCTCATTCTCCGCCCAGTAATGAAAAACCTTGAGTAAACCCTGTTCTTGGTACTTTCTTTGCATGGAGAGGAATTCAGGGCATTCCAGCTTAGGTAATTATTTCCAAGCGTCCACCCAGAAGAGGGCAGTGTTTCCATTCTTGATTTCCCAGAAGAAATGATCAGCAATAACATGTCTGTTAGTTCTTGCCAGGTTCCATATGGGGGACCCTGCATGGACATTTTTTAATTTTATGAGATCCTGCTCATTCTCCTCCTCTGCATATTTGGCTTTCCAAAGCTTATCCCATGGCAAAGTGAGAAATTTTATCCATCTCCACCCTAGCTTGGCTCCACTGGCTTTATTCACTGTTTCCGGGTCACACAGACCAAGGCCTCCCAGGATTTTGGGCTTGCAAATATTCTCCCAAGCCATAAGAGCCCATTTTTGTTTAACTGATCTACCAGACCAAAGGAAAGTTCTGTGAATATTTCTTATTTTTTGAAGAACTCCTTTGGGAGCCGGTAAAATGGACAGCATGAATTGCGGAATGTCTTGCAGAACCGCCTTTGTCATCGTTAAACGACCAGCAAAGTTTAGGACTCTACTGGTCCAACTGTTACAATGACCCTCAAGCTTAGAAAGAAATGTTTCCCAGTGAATCTTTTACCAAGGTTTATCAGTCAGAGGGATACCTAGGTATTTGGAGGGAAGTCATTTCCTTCTAAACACCAAAATAGTAGTGAGATGTTTTTGGATGGCCAGAGGGGTGTTGAAAAAGAAAATGGAAGACTTATCAAGGTTAAGGTCCATACCCGAGGCTAAACATAATAGATCCAAAATGGCTTTAAACCCTCGAGCCTCCTTGACCATGGGGGAACCATGGAGCATGGTGTCATCAACAAACTATTAGTGGGGAGTGGGAGGGTAATTGGATAAGGGTTGGATACCTCTAATGGAATTTTTGGCTTGGGCCGATTTGATAATCCTGCTTAAGCTTTCCATGATGATGACAAACAAAAAGGGGGAAATGGGATCCCCTTTGTGGATACCACGGGAGGGGTTGAAGGGTGAGGAGGGGGGCCCATTGACAAGGATGGAGAAGTTAGGAGTTTTGACTAAGGCTAAAATCCATTGGATCCAACACTGATCAATACCAAAAGCAGTCAGAATATCCTCAATAAAATTCCAACTCACCTTGTCATAGGCTTTGGAAAGATCCAGCTGAATGATCATGCCGGCTTTTTTCTGAGCTTGGAGCGTATGAACCATTTCCTAAACCAGTAACACATTTTCCATAATTTTTCTTCCCTCGACATAACCATATTTTTCCTCAAAGATGATGCAAGGAAGAATGGGTTTCAATCTATTTTCCATAACTTTTGAAATGATATTGTATAGCACATTGCAGAGAGCTATAGGCCTGAATTTAGAAGGTGTATTGGTTGCTTCTTCCTTTGGGATCAGAGCAATAAAAGTAGGGTTAAGGGATCTTATGATGGCCTTAGATTTCCTGAATCCTCCACCACTTCCCATACATCATGTTGAACAGTGTCCCAACAAGCCTTGAAGAAATCAATGGTGAAGTCGTCCGGGCCAGGAATGTTTCCATTGGGCATATCTTTCACTGCCTCTTCCACTTCAGCCAAGGTAACCGGGCGATTTAGGGAGATATTCTGATCCACAGTGATGAGATGTGGGATAGAGTTCAGGACCTCTCGCTTGGCCACCGATCTATCAATCATAGGTTCATTAGCAATTTGTCTAAACTGCTCGAGTAGGAGAGAAGATATGTCCTTATGAGAGATAAAAGTGTTACCACGCTCATCCTTTAAGCTGGTGATCTTGTTCACACATCTATAGTCCACTGCAGAGCGATGAAAAAATTGAGTGTTCTTTTCCCCTTCCTTTAGCCATTGGTTGCGTGATTTCTGCTTCCATAATATTTCCTCCTGCTGACAACGTTGATTCCATTTTTTTAGGAGGGCTTTTTCCTGGTTGATGGTTTCTTGATGAATGATAGCATTAAGCCAATCTGAGTGGATTAGGGTTAATTGATCTTCAAGGTCCTTCTTATCTTTGAAGATGTTGCCAAAAATTTCAAGGTTCCAGGCTTTAAGACAGGTTTTGATGTGTCTGAGTTTGGCTTGCAGTTTGTACATTTTAGTGCCCCGAGTGTCAATCGGCTCCTACCACCACAATTTGATATTATTCAAGAAGTCAGGATGAGTTAGCCAAAATATTTCGAATCTGAAAGGTCTGTTCTTGGGGGTTCCAAGGACAACAACGTCCAGAGTAATAGGCCAGTGATCAGAGCCCCCACAAGGGATGATGTTTGATTCCACAGTTACACCCTCCAGAAGGATAGAGTCATCGATGAGGAAACGATCAAGTCTGGAGGCTATTTTTCTGTCACCCCTTTGCTTGTTGTTCCAGGTGAACAAACCAGACTTGAGTAGGATATCCAATAAGCGAGACTCATGAATGAAAATATTGAAAGCTTCAGCATCCCTGTGCAGAGCCCTAATGCCTCCCTTCTTCTCAGCCAGAGTAGTAATCATGTTGAAATCCCCGCCATATATTGCTTTGGCAGAAGGATATATTTGATGCATTCTTGATAGGGTGTATAACAGCTTCAGTTTGTCTTCCAATTTTTGAGGACTGTAGACATTAGTGCATAAAAAAGTGTTGGCTTCCCCTATTATCTACACTTCCAAAGAAATTTATGATTTGCTGGCTTCAGCACTGAGAAGATGAATGGATTGAGGATTCCAGAAGGAGGCCAGACCTCCCATCGCCCCAAGACCATAAACTTCCAAGTATTGCATTATTTTTCCAATGCTCTTGTAGACTCCCTCGATATTTTTACTGGAACATTTGGTTTCCTATAAGAATATCAAATCTGGGTTTTCCTTTTTAATCTTCTTTTTCAACAGTCTTTGTTTCCATTGGCTATTGAGCCCTCTTGTATTCCATGAGAGAATCTTCATAATTAACGGATTTAGGAGGTGAACGTGAAAGCCTCAAGGTTTTTCATCTTACCTGAATTGAGGAGAAGCTGACCAAGCTCAAAGAGGGCATCCTTGTTCGTTCTGCGTCCCCTTTTTTTCCTATGTTTTCCATTGTTGCTAGAGAGGTGCAAACTTTGAGCATTGACTCCCAGGATTTTGGTAGCTTCATGACCTCTCTCTAATCCATGGAGTTCCACATCTTGCCTAGAGAGGAATAGGTAATTTTTCCTATTTATTTCTTCTTCCGGGACATGCTCCATTCCCTTCTGCTTCCATTGTTCCACCATGGTGTTCAAATCCATATCTTCCTTCTCAAGTATATCACTTATCTCCATATCCTCTGTTCCCATTTCACTGGAGACCATTTCTGCGTCTCCTTCTAGGTCCATGGTGAGAATGGTGCCTGGTTCACTCACTTGATGACATTATGTTTTCAGATCTGTGATAGTTTGTGTCGGCTTGGTAAAAATGTATTTTTGTTGGTCAGCAGACGGTAGGGACTCCGAAGCAGCTCTCTCCTCTGTTAGTACCTCAAAGGCATTACTCGTGGCCCTGAACGAGGGGCGTTCTTTTTGTAAGGCTTTCCTGTTGGTTCTCTGTTTTCCAGTGGGACGAGTGAAGCCATCCTGATTCTTCAAGGGAGCTTATTTGGGTTTCTCAGCTATTTTGTTTAGAGGGAATTCCCTAAACAGATGGCCATGTTCATGACACTTTCGACGGCAAAATGGTATTTGTTCATAGTCAATAGCTTGAAAAAATTTCTCATCCCTAAATTCTAACCATAAACCCTCATGTAGTGCACCAGAAACATCCATTTCAACACATATGAGGGCACAAGAAGTATACCTTTTTTGCAGAGTTGCTTCGGATGCTTGGATGAAGGTTCCCAAAGTGTTGCCAATCTATTCCAAGGTCGGAGGCCTCCATTAATCAATAGGAAGAGAGAAGATTCATATCCACACTTGGACATGTGTGAAGGTTTCTAGCTCCGGAGCAAAGTCCGGCTTCCATGGTCTCATATAGAGACCAACCGAGGCATAAAAATAAGGGCCGCCGTCAAAGATGCGGTCTCTGTCTTCTAGGTTAGCAAACACCACTGTGAAAAACCCTTTCGCACCCAGATGTAGCTTAACATCTCCTTTTTGCTTCCACTGCTGGCGGATCCAGAGGCATAACGCTTTCTCCGTAGGCCAAAATCCCATAAATTTTCAAATGACAACATGGATGCTCATGTGGTCATGATAGTCCTATAGCTTTGGGTCAGAGATGATGACTTTGAGACTGTCTTTGGCTTTAGGCTTGCAGTGATTCTGATTGTCCATTTTCTGGCCGTTATCTGCAGAACCACCCAACATGGCCTCCTGGTCGGCTTGTTCCGCATTACCCTCAGAACCCTTGTCTTTTCCCCTTGTTTCTTAGGTTTTTTTCTTGGGAGTGGTGTCCCTTTTGTCTTTTCCTTCTGTGATCTTGATTTCGTTTGTCCGTTTCTGCTGTGGGGTCTCTTTGGAATTCCCTGCAGCCTTCTTCTTGCCTTTTGCCTCTTCTTTCTCCAGACTGGCAGACCCAGAGATCTACATTCCTTCCAGAGGTCCTTTCCCTTTTTCCATTGTAATTTTTTTTAAAGATGGGGCCCCCTGGACCTCCGCGCGGCGCATTTGCTGGGCCAGAGCTAGCCCATGCACACAGAGATATGCAAACAGGGCTCTGCCCTCCTCCAGATTGTAGGAGAAGACCTAGCCTATTGTAGAACCAGATTCTCGCCATTTCCTTAGAGCTCTCGACCTTCATGACAAACCCGGGCTTGTATCATTTACTAAACAAAATTGTAAACTTGATGCAATAAGATTTTTTAATTTTCTTTTTAAACTTAATTATTTTCCTCATATAGACTTTGATAAAATAAATTTCTAATTAGTGATACATAAATTTATTAGGATAAACATTAAATCAAATTCTAATATGTTAGGTGTAATATTAATTACTAATAAAACATTACCTAAATTATTATACAAAACATTTATGAAAAAGGCAAATAAAATTTAACTTATAGATTTTGTAAATTTATTTAATTTCATTTCTTTTAGAGCTCTGTGGAACACAAATTATAATTAAAAAATATACATAACTAATTATAATTAAAAATATATATATAGAAGATCCGGATCTCATTATGAGGTAGAAGCTTTGGACATGAATCTACATTTTGTGGTTAATGGAAACTTTGTAGCCTAAAACTTAATTTTTAAATAAGTATTCTTCAGCATAATTAATGCAGCTATTCACCAAATCATCCTCTATCCAACAATATTTGTAAGATGGAATTTCAAGTAATAAAACCAAATAACGTTTCCTTAATCTTCATATTGACATATTTTATTCGGGGAAGGTAGTCACCTAATAGTGCGATCTTAAATTCATGATGTGAATTTGTTTGGACAACAACAAATTAAGGTCAAATTGCAGCATGAAAGATAGCTGCAATTTGAGGGTAGCAAATTTGAAAGATAGCATGCTCTAAAGGTATAAGGTGTGTATGGGCTATGAATCAATATGAATCAAACTTGCAATAACTTAACACTATTTTTTTATTCTAAATTTATATTTAAAATAATTTATTAATTTTAACAAATTAGAAATACAAAATCATAAATAAACAAAATTGTAAACAATGCAATAGGGTTTTTTAATTTTCTTTTTAAACTTAATCATTTTAATCATATATATTTTCATAAAATAAAATTTTAATTAGTGATATATAAATTTATTAGGATAAACATTAAATCAAATCTAATATTGATTAGTAATAAAAAATTACCTAAACTATCATACAAAACATTTATGAAAAAGATAAATAAAATTGAACTTATAGATTTTGTAAATTTATGGAATTTCATTCTTTTTAGACTTGAACTCTCTGGAACACAAATTGTAATTAAAATATATACATAACTAATTATAATTAAAAAAAAATATAGTGAACTAAGGAGCAGACCTGGATCTCATTACTAGGTAGAAGCTTCGGATATGAATCTACATTTCCAGAATTGTAATAAAACCAAATATGGTTTCCTTAATCTTCATCTGGGCATACTTTATTCAGGGAAGGTAGTCACCTAATAGTGCTATCTTTAATTCGGGATGTGAATTCGGGAAATGGGAATAAATCTTGAACTTGCTCGTGGAGGAAGTTTCTTGTGTGGCTTACATGTTAAATTAAACTTAAAAACAAATAAATACTCAATTAATAAAACTATGAAACAGAGGTTACTTACATTATTATTTTTAATTATAGATAAATAAAATTGTCTTTTTTAATTTAATTATTGGTTTTAGAGTAACTATGTTTATATTTTAACTTAAAATGAAGTAATATTTAACTTCATATGTAGTAGTTTTCACATTATAAATTGTTGTCTATAGTTTTAAAAATTATGATTTTCACTATATACTGAAATCCCTCAATCTATTAGGTAATATATCACATTTTTAACCCACTAAAAGTTCAATATGCTAAGGTGCTAAGGCTCAGATGTACATGATAATAAAATTTGTTTTGTATCCAATATGACTGTAATTCCAATCCAAAATTTTCACTATAATTTACATTTGCAATTAATATTTGCATCCTTCTATTCTCTAGTTGCATGCATCATTGAGCATGAGTATCAAAACATAGAGGGCCTGAGTTTTACATACCTCCCAATTTCTATTGAGACTGGAACAATTTAATAGAGGCTTTAAGGCCGAATATATGGCACTGAACCTAGGATCAAATAGAAGCTCTGAGTACCTCCTTAACATAGTCAATCTATTAGATACAATTCAATGTATGAAATTTAGGAAATTTCTCTACAGTATTGAAAAAAACCAGGTTTTGAACGGTTATGGATGAAAATCAACATGAGGCTATATAAGACATTTCATAGTTTTATTATCTAGCTATATGACATGTTTCATAGTTTTATGGTGGTTCAAATAGTGGCGGCATTTTTTGGACGTTTCATGAAGCCACAACTTCAATGATGTGAATTTAATTAGCATTAATGTTCATATGTGATCAATAGTTAATGACATAGTAAAATTTTAACTATAATTTGGTAAAAAATTTATTTAAGCGGGGTTTAATCACTTGATTTAGATATGCAAGGGAGTTATGTTCATCAATCTTATCCATTGATGTAGTGGAAATGACGAAAATATTCCAGCATATTGTATTTTCAACCATCAGATTGGAATTTGTGATCAACAAAATCATTAAAGTTGCAATTTCTAACATGGGGACGCCTATCGACCTAATTAAATTTTTTTTTTTTTCAAAACTTTT
This sequence comes from Pinus albicaulis, assembly GCA_034641835.2. Classification (NCBI taxonomy): domain Eukaryota; kingdom Viridiplantae; phylum Streptophyta; class Pinopsida; order Pinales; family Pinaceae; genus Pinus; species Pinus albicaulis. Next base: position 340,955,631 of record CM076576.1, read on the forward strand.
TCAGAAGCCCTCCCGTTTTGAATGTTTTATGTCCTCGTCTTGGTCTTTTCTCTTTGATTAGTTCTCAGGGCTTTCTTTTCTCTTCCGGATTACTGAATTTGCGGTTCATGCTCCTTCTGTATGGGTTCATGGTTGGCAGTATTGCCTGTTCACCAGCTATTGATAACCTTTCTCATGGGGCTTTCTTTGATATCGGCTATTCGTTTCAACATTGCATGTTTTTTGGGCTTCGTAAAGTACTTCCTTCTTCCCCTTGGTCGTCTGTTGGTGTAAAGGTCCCTGCAGTGTCTGTTGGGCATGGTTTGATGGGATGGCACTGCCATAGTTTTCTTTCAATTTATACTACTGGCTTGGTTTATATCGTAGTCTTTCAAAACGCTGTTGGATATGTCACTGCCAGGAGGATAGTTTATGGCTCTCTTGCTATCTATTGTTGTCAATTATCTTTAATTATGAGGAGGCATTGTCATAATATTCTCTATGATTTCGTTACGGGTTGTTTCCTGGTTGATTTCCATAACAGTCTTCAATGTTCTGTCACCCTGTTCATTAATGGTATGGCTATGCGAGCTGGATTCGCTGCAATAGAGCTTTATTCAGTTTTATTGCATTACGTTTCTGACTTACTTCTGCCCACAGGCTTCTTTTCAAGTTATACCGCTTCCAATATGGTTAAAGGGAAAACAAGGAAGGTAAATCACTGTAGGCAGCCTCATCAAGAGGCTGGAAGGAGCAGGAGGGGTAGGAAGTCAAATGAACAAGTGTTGCAAGACATTGCTCAGGTATATGAATCAGGGAATTTGGCTCAAATTAAAACAAAAATTGATGGTTGGGAAATACAAAAAGACAGCGAGGATGAAGATATGGAAACTTAGATTTCAAAAATGGATTTTATAACAGATCCAGGGAGTACTGGGGGTCGGGTGTCCCTCTTTCAACAATCAGTGAAGACCTACTGGAAGATGAAATGCCTTCTTGCAAAGGCCATGGCATGTCAAGAGGAAAAGAGCATCAACTCTTCAATTCTGTTTGAATTGCAACAAATGAAGCTGGACATGCATGCAATGTTCAAAGCTCAGATTCAGTTGAATGACAGGGTTGGTAAGTTAGAAAAGAAGTTACAAATAACTCAATGCAATGAGCAGGTGCTAGGTACTATTGCTAATGACCCAGTTCCTGTGGATCTTTCTGGTTAATTGTTCTAAATTTCTATATAATTTTGGAGTTCATCAATTTAACTACTTGTTTTATTTGTAAATATTATGGACATACTGCAGTTCTTAACGCTGTAAGTAGCAGGATAAGACAATTTTGTTTTTGTTTTTCATTTAACTCGATACAGTGGCCAACAGACCTAGTTTCCTTCGGGTAGGTTGAGGTCACTGTATTTGTTTTATTTTGTATGACAATTTTCCCTATATATATTTGATAATAAAAAGGTACTACGAAGCTTACAAAAAAAAAAACTTTTTCGGTAAAAATAACATGTTAAATACTTTTTTTATGGAAAAAGTTGAATAAACAAAATAGGAAAAATAACAAATTTTGTGAATCTTTAATGAATTTTATATTGATAGATGACATTTGGAATTTTTTATTATTTTTTTTTTCCAAAAAAAATAATTCAAAGAGAATTTTAAGTAAAAATAACACAATAAAATGTTAAAAAAAGATAAAACATACCATTTAAAAATAAAAATAAAATAGACGTTAAAATAAAATAAAAAAACATCAAAAAATAATAAAATTGAAAAAATTGAAAAAAAAAACAAAGAAAAAAATAAAAAATACAAATGTATATAAAAAAACACATTAAAAACAATTAAACAAAACTTAAAAAAAAATAAAAAATTTGACAACCCTCCATCGACTTAGCGACAACCTTCAAGCCCTTTCTTGGCCAGGGTCGAGACTTTTTTGAATTTTAATTATTAGATTTTTATAATTTTAATTAATTTTTTAAATTATTTTAGAATTTTTATAATATTTATTTATTTATTTTTATAAATTTAATTTATTTTTAAATGTTATTTGTTTTTAATTATATATATTTTTTATTTTTAGTTATTTATTTATTTTTTTAATTGTAATTTTTAAAATTATTTTAAAAATTGTATAATTTATTTTTTTTTAATTGTTTTTGGGTTTTGATTTTTTTTAAATGTTATTTAATTTTTTTTTTAAATATTAATAATGTGTTTTTTTTCTTTTTTCTTTTAATTTTTTAATGTTATTTATATATATATATATATATATATATATATATATATATATATATATCATTTTTTTGGGTTTTTTTAGTTTTTGTTTTTTGAGTTAATGTTGTTTTTTTTAAACAATTTTATATTTGATTTTTTCTTGTGTTTATATATGTGTGTTTTGTAAGGTTGGTAGATCTTATTTTTTCTATTACCTAAAACAACAAATTACAGCCAGATAGTAAGATCGTTGGGTAGCCGCAGCTTGCCCTATTGGAAACAATGTTGGCCACCTAATAGTTTTGTAAGCCATCTAAAAACAAAATAGTTTGAGTCTTTCCAACCACGAAAAATATGACTGTATGTCTATGCAAATTCTATCAACTACTTTCCTACATACATGATTGTCTACAGAACTAAAAGTAAATGTTATCCACATATTTAGAAACATCAGCAAAAACTGTAAAAAGAAACAACATCATGGCTACTAAACTTTGTGAGCTGAGCCAAATTCCACTGGTGTCGGGTCTTGAGTAATGTCCCCCGGGAGCTCTGTTGGAGACATAATACATGGTAAATTATTTTCAATGTGGTGAACCCCACCATCTTTCTTCTACAGTTGAAATTGAAGCTTCTCAAATTCATTTTTATAATTCGGGAATTCATGTACAATAGTGGCCATACTCACAACAACATGTTTCAGTGCCTTGCCCAAGATTCCATTCATGGACCAGTAAAGGAAGAGGGTGTATTTGAATTATGTCAGGCGACCTGTTGAAATTTGATGACTAAAAGGTTTCCTCGAATCCCAACCCAATTTTAATTTCACCTTTTCACTCCCATTCAGTGAAATGCCCTTTCCCATAAACTTACATTAAACATATAGAATTCTGGAAATTAAATTTTCAGATTAAAACACATGGGACTGTCAACACATGCTGAAAATAAATATGGACATAAACAGGCCATCAACACATAAAATAATACACACAGATTTTTGGTCAACTTAGACCCAGGAAAAACCCCTTCAATCCTCTTCGGGGAAAACCCGTTAGAAAAGCTCTTCATATTTATTTATCTTTCAAGTTTAGGAAAAATACACTTGCAAACAAAACAAAATGGAAAAATACAACTTATCTCTTTAGCCCAAAATTCCTTCAAAAGCATGCCCACTTTGCCTCGATTTTTGTGCCCACTTGAAGTTGAAAATGTAATGTACAGACACAGCCTGTACTGTATGGATTCCATATGGATTGTATGGATTTCCTTACCACGGTACAGACTGTACAAATTTTTTTTCAATTTTTTTTTTGCTCAAAAACTTATCTTGAACTGCGTGCAGCTCACAACATTAAATTTTGTTCATACTGTGCCTTCTGTTGTCTTTTATGCCTTGATTTCCATGCCCAAATTTTCCCAAAAATCACTCCTTCAACTTGCTGCAACAATTTTCTATTTCAGAACTTTTCTCTAGCTCTCAGCCTCCTTTCTCCAATCTTCTCATGAAGAATGAATGAATGCAATATCTCTTTTCTTTTCTCCCTTTTGTTTCCCTAAATCAATTTTGGGCAACCCTAAGATCTAATGGCTCAGATTCATTTAGATAAAGGGATGAGAATAAATGTGCATTTAATTCTCACTTGCTATTTTTTAACTCACCCATTAAATAAAGTACCCACATTGTATGTTATGTCTAAAGTCACTTTTCACTTTATAATTTAACATTGACTTGACCACTTATAAAGTCACTTTCACTTTATAATTTAATATTGAATTTACCACTTATAAAGTCACTTTCACTTTAAAATCACACTTAGGAAAAAAATTATTTTGGACACTTTTCCCTAGGTAGATACTAACCCATGGGAAACCACTTGTCCATGGTACATTAAAAATCAACACCCCCTCTTACCGAGGAAAGTGTTCCTCACCACACCCGATCTTGTCCCTAAAATGGCATGCTTGCCTCTTGGCAAGGACTTCACCAGAACATCGACTACCTGCTCATCTGTCGATATATACTCCAGCTTCACTACTACCTTCTGAAAATATTCCATGATGAAATGATATTTGATGTCAATGTGTTTTGACCTATCATGAAACACTAGATTCTCTGTGAGTTTACTGCAACTCTGATTATCATAGTGAATAACCATCAGACTCAACTCCTGATCAAATAGGCCATACAACAACTTGCGAAGCCAAATGGCCTCACAACTAGCCTGGCTAGAGGCCATATACTTAGCCTTAGAAAAGCTCAAAGCAACTGAATTTTTCTTTCAACTTAACCACGACACAACTTTCGAACCCAATCCGAAGCAACACCCTGAAGTGCTTTTCCTATCAGAAGCACTCCTTGCCAAACCTGAATCTGTGTAACCTTCCAACCTCAATCTATCTCCCTGCCTATAGTTCATACCATAATCAACGGTCCCCTGCACGTAGCGAAGGATGTGCTTCGCAGCTACCTAGTGCACCCTCCTAGGCTCAATCATGAACTGGCTAAGTGTGTTCACTGCAAAGCATATATCTGGCCTTGTGTTGAACATATACATCAAGGACCCAATAATATGCCTATACAATGTGGAATCCACAAAACTAAAATCTGAAGCATGAAGCTTATTCCAGTTGGTGAGCATAGGTGTAGACATGGGTCTACAATCTGGCATGTGAAATCTCCTCAACACATCCACAACATACTACCCTTGCCCCAGAAAGATATGCCCCTCCTCATGCTACACCTCAAGCCCCAAAAAGTAATGCATCAACCCAATGTCCTTCATCTTGAACTCCATAGCAAGATCCTCATTGTAACTAGTAATTAGTCTCTCTTCCCCAGTAATGAAAAATTCATCAACATATAGCACAAGAATGAGCGGATCATCCCCTAAAACAATCTAGTATAGGTTTGGATCTGCATCACTCTTTGTGAAACCCATCTGCTACAAGTAAGTATCAATCCTCGAATACCAATCTATCGGAGCTTGCTTAAGTCCGTAGAGTTATCGCCTCAACCGACACACATGGGTCTCCTGCCCAAGTACCTCAAAGCCCTGTGGCTGCTCAACATACACCTCCTCCTATATAAATCTGTTCAGAAATGCGGTCTTCACGTCCATCTGATGGATCTGCCAACCCATTTATACTTTGTACCAGGCTACGGGAGCGAAGGTCTCATCATAGTAAACTCCCTCTATTTGTGAGAACCATATAGCCACAAACCTCACCTTGAACTTCTCAATCCTGCCATTCGCAACATGCTTGATCTTGTAGAGCCACCTGGAAGTCAAAACTAACTTGCCCTCAGGCTGAGGCACCGCCTCCCCAACATTGTTCTTAATGATAGAGGCATACTCCTCCACCATAGCCTCTATCCATACCTCCTTGCTGGTAGCCTCCTCATAGCTAGTAGGCTCAGAGTCAACAATGTTGGTAGCCTTGGCTACATAACTGCAAAATTTCTCATGTGGCACACTTTCCCTGTTCACCCTCTTCGAAGGACCAATGAAATCCACTTCATTCAAGGTGTCTTGAAGCCACTTGGGCCTCCTCTTCCCTTAAGAAGCTTCCCCATAGGGAACCTCATCCTCTGCTACCCAGTCTAGTGACCCTGAAGGTCTGCCAATTGACCTTGGTGTGCCTGTACCGACACCTATCCTTGAAGAACCTATGCCTGTGTCAACTAAAGTGCCATGTGAACTCTGTACTAGTGGACTCCCTAAAGAAGTGCTTGGTGACATCGCCACTAGTGTGCCAGATGTCATTGACACTAAAGTACCTCCTGTACCAGTCGATTCAGAACCTTGAGGTCCTACTCCCTGTACCTGACCTCCCTACTGAGGATAAGTATGTGAATCTCTCTCATCATACTCCCATGATCTCTGATAGGCCTTCTCCTCCTCGAACTTCACAGCCATCCTAATCACCATTATCTGTTTGAAAGGAATGAAGATTTGATAGGTTTTCGAAGTCTCATTGTAACCCATAAAGAAACCTTTCTCTACCATGGGTTCTAGCTTCGTCCTCTGCTCCTTGCAGATATAAGAATATGTGAGACATCCAAAGATATGAAGATGTCCCAAATGAAGCTTCTCTCCAGTGAAGGCCTCCTCCAGAGTCATATTCCCCAATACTCTATGAGGACTCATGTTCTGAAGATAAAAAATTGTATTGCAAGCCTCAAACCACAAAAACAAAGGCAACCCCTGATCATGAATCATCACTCTAGCAGCCCCAAAAATAGCTCTGTTCTTCCTTTTAGACACCCCATTCTGCTAGGGGTTGTAAGGAACTATGAACTCTCTCCTAATGCACTCCTGTGCACAAAAGTTAGAAAACCCACCATCGGTGTACTCACCACCATTGTCTGACCTCAAGACCTGAATCTTCCTACACATCTAGTTTTCCACAAGAGCTTTGAACTCTTTAAAGCAACTGAAGACTTCACCCTTGGTCTTAAAGAAATATATCCAAGTCCTCCTAGAGTATTCATCAATGAATATAACATAATACTCATAACCACCCAAAGACACATGAGACATATGACCTCTAACAACAATATGAATCAAGTCTAGTATACATGTAGATCTACTTTCTCTCCTTGGGAATGGTAACTTGGTGTAATTTCCCAAAGCACACCCTCTTCAAACCTCATAATTATCGACATTGAAATCAGGAACTCGAGTAGTGATCTCCCTAGAACTCTCAAAGCTCCATGATGCATATGCGCCATCCTTCAGTGCCATAAATCGCACAAGTCTCTACTACTGGTGGTACTAGTGTGAGTGCTACCAGATGTGCTACTCACCAATGCTCCTAAATATTGAAAATTGAACATGTATAGGTTCCTATAGCGTACTCCAATCACTTTGGCCGAAGTGATGGAAGCTCCCCTAGGATGCATCAATACCTACCCTCCTAAGAAAGTGATGTCAAACCCCTTCTCCTCCATAGAAAAAACTGAAATCAAGTTCTTCTTCATCCTCGAAACATACAAAACATCCATGACCTTCAAAGGAGGCAAAGAATCCCTCTCAAAGGTCACAGTTCCCAAACCAAAAGATCTCACAGTGCAGTCATCTCCTGGTACAATCTTAATATCAGGTTCCCTCTCAACAAGCTCTGAAAAGAACTCCCGTGCACCTGTCATATGGTGGGAAGCCCCGCTGTCTATGTACCACACATCGGATGATTTATTCCTACTGTATGTAGAAGTAATAAATGTAAAGTCCATGTCAAAATATGAAGCAAAATTCTCCACTTATGTTGAAGCTATCGTACCCTTCTTCCCCTTGTTTCTCCTCTCAGGACACGTAGCAACATAGTGTCCCATCCTGTGACATGCCCAAGATTTGAATTTGGACATATCCATATCTTTATTCTTCTTCTTCTCCTTCCCCTTAGCCCCATTTGATGAGGCCCCTTTCTCGGCCTTCCCTTTTTTCTTCCCCCTAGTTGTCAAGGCTACATCCTCCTAATCTTCTATCTTCACTCCACCACTGCCAGTCTTTCGTATCTCATGTTGCACACAATCATCCCAGAATCTGTCCCAATTGGGAAGATTCTCCCTAGAGGTAACAATATCTCCAAAGACCTCCCAAGACATAGGAAGTAGCGCTACATATATCCTGACTAACTCTTTGGGTGGAACTACCTCACCAATAGCAATCAAATCATCACGTACCTATTTGACCCTGCAAATATAATGAAATACACTTTCAGCCTTTGGTATCCCGACGTTATTCAATTTTTATTTGACTACCATCTTCCTGCTCTCAATGGTACTCCGATAGAGAGTGGTTAGATCTATCCGCATCTGATATGGATATGTGTTTTCTCTCACCTGAGGAACCACATGATCCTTCAAACTGTTCATCAAAATCATTTTTTCCTTTGCATTATTTTTTGTGAATTCAACAAGTTCATCTGCAGTAGTAGGAGGTACAACCTCTTGCCGCACTATGTCCCAAACTTCTACCTCCTCAAACACCATCTGAATAATGTCCTTCCAAATGACATAGTTGGATATCCCATCCAGTCTGTCCTCTATCCTTAAGAACATGGCCGTGATTGCTGTCCAAAATTTACAAAACCAATAAAATGGAGAAACGAACTTTCCAGCACACCTTGTTGTCCCAGAAGTTCTGTCTCTGTGAAATTTCACTTTGTTGTCCCAAAATATCAATTTTTTTGTCCAAACTGAGTTTGTTGTCCAAAAATTCAGTTTGTTGTCCAAACCATTGTTTGTTGCCCCAAGTTACTCTCGGTTGTTCAAACTACATTTTTTAGCTTGTAGCTTTGATACTAAGTTGAAATTTGATGACTAAAAAGTTTTCAACAATCCCAACCCAGTTTTAATTTTACCTTATCACTCCCATTCAGCTAAATGCCCTTTCCCATAAATTTACATTCAACATATATAATTCTGGAAATGAAATTTTCAGATTAAAACACATGGGATTGTCAACACATGCTGAAAATAAATATGGACATAAACAGACGAGCAACACATAAAAAATACACAATTTTTTTTGGTTAACCTAGACCCATGGAAAACCGCTTCAATCTTCTCCGGGGAAAACCTATTAGAGAGCATTTCAAATTTGTTTATATTTGAAGTTCAGGAAAAATACATTTGCAGACAAAAAAAAACAACAAAATACAACTTATCTCTTCAGCGCAAAAATCCTTGAAAATTGTGCCCACTTTGCCTCAATTTTTGTGCCCACTTGAAGCTGAAAATGTATTTTACATACGTAGATTATATTGTATTTATTCCGTACAGATTGTACGGATATCAGTAACGCCGTACAGATTTTTTTTTATAATTTTTTTTCTTTTTTTTGCTCAAAAATTTCTCTCAAACTGCATGTAGCTCACAACATTAAATGTTGTTAGTACTGTACCTTTTTCTATCTTCTATGCCTTGATTTCCATGCCAAAATTTGCCCAAAAATCACTCCTTCATCTTGCTGCAACAAATTTCTCTTTCAGAACTTTTCTCTAGCTCTCAACCTCCTTTCTCCAATCTGATCATGAAGAATGGATGAATGTAGTCTATCTTTTCTTTTCCCCCTTTTGTTTCCCTAAATGAATTTTGGGCAAAGCTAAGATCTAATGGCTCAGATTCATTTAGATCAAGGGATGAAAATAAATGTGTATTTAATAAAGTACCCACATTGTACTTTATGTCTAAAATCGATTTTCACTTTATAATTTAACATTGAATTTACCACTTATAAAGTCACTTTCACTTTATAATTTAATATTTACTTTACCACTTATAAAGTCACTTTCAATTTATAAAGTCACACTTAGGAAAATAATTATTTTGGACACTTTTCCCTAGGTAGAGACTAACTGATGGGAAACCACTTGTCCAAGGTACATTAAAAATCGACATGATCGCGAGTTTTCCCAGGGTCAGGCACCAATCCCTCTAGTCCTTGTCCTTCATATCCATTGAATCTGCATGGAAATTAAGCCTCGCCTTCCACTCCTCTATCAATTTTCGAATTTCCTCCTCTGTGCTTTCCTGGTAAGCTTCCACAGCCTTCTTAATGATATTCCCAGTGGGTTTCTGACCTCTAGGCTTGTTGCTGGGCGAACTGGACTAGCCCTCAGCTTGTCGGCCTCTATTATTCTTGCCCTGGTGCCTCGGGGCAGGGCTACGGGATGAAGTACCAGCACGGGTCACCTTCACAATGCCCCAGTCAGGAGATATGCCAACAAACAGGGTGTGAGCAGGAATACCAAGCTCACCGTGACACAAATCTCAGGTCGCATCACTTGGCTACCCAATTGTCTAAAGACGAACATGAAAACATAAAACTTGAACACAGAAAGAACTGTGCATCTATTTTCCATGGAAAATAATACCTAAATTCCACACAGGAAACATGCTTTTAATCCATTGATCCCTTGGACAGTGGAGTGGAACCTTCCTGGACAAAAGAGTGAGGACATGACATAATTTGCTGGTTTACATAGGGGAGGGTCCAGAGGGTTATCTCCTTCCTGAATCCATCAAAGGTTTCCACAATGTAGCGGCCTATAGGTTTACACATATAGAACCCAAATAAAAGTGGTTTATCGGACCTAGACATTATCAAAACAACCAGAAATTAAACCCCTTTGAGACAATCCGACCCCAAATAAAATTAAAACAACCATGAAATCTGAGTTTAAGACAAACAAATAAAAAATCCCACCAACAATTATGATTGATGGTTGTATAGTTCGAGCAAGACATAGCCCACCCATAACCATAACCCACTGCTTGAAGCCATGCCACCTCAAAACTGAGACAACCATAAGGACCTGTTGCATGAATACATAGGGGAAGAAGTGGGTTACATATCAGAAAACCAATGCCGCAAACTGATGGAGGCACCCATATGCCATACCTTTTCCTTTGTTGTTGTTCACCTCCTTTGTTCAAGCTTGAACCAGAGTATCTCCTCCACTGGGATGCATGCTTAACAACACATGTCTCATATGTTTAAACTTGTTGCCACCCTCCACCTTAATGCATGCAACTAACTTTCCAGCCTTGCCACGCTTGGTGAGGCTAGTGGGGTTGTCCTTTGCACCTACTGTCATAAATTAACATGAGTGAGTCACATCTCCAGGTCACACCCCGATCAGGGGATACACACACACACACACACACACACACACACACACACATATATCCATCCTGATAATGAACCATAACAAGTGGTTCAAAACACGTTGACCTGAAAAATACTTTGTGATTTCTGAGGAATATATTTTGTATATATATATATATATCGGTCCTAATAATGAACCATAAAAAGTGGTTCAAAACACGTTGACCTAAAAACTACTTTGTGATTTCTCGGGAAGATATTTTGTATATATTTTTTCATGTTTGATTTTTTCTTTTTGTCATTATTTATCCTTTTAATTTTTTTATGTTTTAATATATATTTTTATTTATAAGTTTTTTTTTTTTTTTAAAGCTTGGCAGGACTACATGTTCAATATCTCACCTCGATCGGGGCGAGGAATTGAACCGATGACTTCACATCAAGAAGCGTTTAACAAAGTATCCGATCACCGTCTATCCAAGACCTCATTGACATTTTTGTTTTACTCCCTGATAATGATGCCAGAGTTGATATATATATATATATATATATATATATATATATATATATATATATATATATATATATTAGAAATTAATCTTGAATTTTAAAAGTATACACTGATATTGCCATGATATTATTTATTGTTATCATTTGTTGATATTTTGAATAAAAGTAAAAAATATTAGAAATTAATGTTGAATTTTAAAATTATATAATGATATTTCCATGCTCTTATTTATTGTTATCATTTGGTATAAGATACTTTTAAAAATGTTGAAATTTTAATGCCTCATTATAAAAGGAGACACTTCATTTGATGGTTGATTTTTAGGTTTTTGTTGCAATAAGATAAGTTGTCTTAGGCTAAGATTTGAAAAGAGATATTATTTTAGCCTTTAAAATAAAAATTACCCTTGGAATAATGAATCTTTCATTTACTTGTTCATTTTTAAAATCGTTTGTCATATAATTTGTCCATAATTTCATGGTTCAAATATGTTAAAAACTTAATATTTTTAATTCCACGGTTGAAAACTTGTCAAAATATTAAGGTTTTTCTGAGTGATGATATTTTATCTTTAATGCTATGGTTGAAAACAATTACAATTTTAGGGTTTTTTTTAGAGTCAAGATATTTTTTCTTTAACAAGATGGATGAAAATTGTTGGAATTATAAGGCTCTGAGACATAATATTTTATCTTTAACATTATGTCTGAGAATTGTCAAAATTTTATAGTTTTTCAAAGTCCTAATACTTTATCTTTAATTATGTTGCTAGAAAGTGTCAAAATTGTAACTGTTCTTTTTGTTATTGCAACATCAGTTTTTTCAATTTTTTTTCAAAAAAATAAATTGTTTTTAAAAAAATATTGAAAATTTACCCTTAAAAGAAAAAACATCGTTCTGGAATACACACTTTTCATTTTTGGATTGTTTTTCATGTTTTTTTGACATTTTTGGGCTAGAGTTCTCGTTTTGAGGTAATATTTCTAATTTGATCGGTAACTATATTCTACAACAACGTTATCTACTAATACACATATCTTTGCATATATTTATAACTATTTGGATATAGGAGAGATTCATAAACATCTCTCATGAAAGGAGAAGCAAAGGATCGTCGAGTAAAGTGTTGTGTATTCCTAGGTTTAGGTCACCTCTTATACACTAGGATAGATCTCAAATTTGTCATTTTATTTGAGAATATGAGATCCATAACATCATAAATGAATTCCATGAAGAATCTTGTGGAGGAAACTTTATTAATAACATGACTTCCCATAAAGTGTTGCATTGAGGTATTACAAGCCTAACATCTTTTGGGATGATAAGAAGTATCTTAGGAATTGCTGCAATTGCTAAAGAATGAAAGAAACTATACTATTTGATGGAATTCCACCCTAAACTCAACTGATGGTGGAGCCTTGTGAAAAATGAGATATATATTTTTTTGGGTCTATCAATGTTTCATTAAAAAACAAGGTACATATATTGGTTTATATTGATTATGTGATTAAATGGGTTGAACTCAAATAATTTCAAAGGGTCATGAAATAGGTTATAGTAGACGCTCATTGTGAGGAAATATTTGTTCAATATCGAGTACTTTTCAACATTGTCATGGATCAAGAAAAAGAATTCACCTCAAAACTCAATTATTCCATCACAAAGTAGTATAAATTTTAGCATATGACATATCCAACATCTCGTCCAAAATATAATGGATATGTGGAAGTTAAAAACAGAATTTTAGAATCCATATTGACCAAAACCATGTAGATCCATTATAGGTATTTGGATAATCGATTTCTATAATCTATTTGGGATTATTGCACTAGTTGAAGAACTAACATAGGCATCTCGTCTTATGAACTTATAAATTGTAAGTATGTAGTTCCCCGTTATAGATCTCAAATTTCTTATACACTTGGATATTTTAGGTGCCTATAATACTAGTGTAGCCCCTTTATTGTAATTGGTGTAGTCCCATTATTGTTATTGTTGTGCCTATGTAACCCCTGTATTGTTATTATTGTTGTGCCCTTACATTATTATTGTTATGTAGGCTTTGATTTTATTGTAACCCTTTAGACTCCTATATATACCAATGAGGTATTTTCGATTGAATCATTCAATAATTTTTCATTTATGTGATCTAAAGGAGGATTCCCCCTCGAAGAGGCTAATTTTCAAGTCATCGACCTATTTTTTCTACTATTTTGTGATCTGTTTGCGTAAAATTTAGCATCAAAGCTTTGGATTCTAGGGTTTTGCTTCTTCAAACAGGCCATCTTGGAATTTTCACTATAACTTTGTTTCTATGAAGCTTTAGAAGTGGAAATTTCGCCACATGGAGCCAAAATCTTGGTTAACTTTGTGTAAAAATTGCATATCTTGGTTTGCTATATTTTCTGAGATATGGTCTGAAGAAGCATTAGAGGAAATTTCACCCTAAAAGTGCCCATGATTTTTTCACATAATTTCTATGTAATAATATGTAAACAAATCAAAATTATTTAAACATAAAAAGAGGTACATGTACTAAATAATTTTAAATTCTTTAATTTGGGTATCAGTAAAATAATTTATTGTTAATTTGGGATTCGAAGAAATATTTTATTAACATTATTTACCTACCTTACCCATATGAATTACAATATCGAAAAAGTTATTAATGCAATGTAAATGTTGATATTAGTTATAAATTAAAACTGAAGCCACATTTGACATTAATAACCATGCCCCAAAGAAATACTAAAATAAATAGTAAATATAAAATATATATAGATAGTTAAATATAAACTATAAATATAGAGAGTTACAGTTAGATATAAAATAGTGAAAAAAAATTATAATTAAATATAAAATTGTTAAATATTTAAAAATAAAATGTAGTTATAGTTAAATATAAAATATAGTTCTAGTTAAATATAAAATAGTTAAATAATTAAAAAATGTATTCCAGAGAGAACAAATTATCAGAGTTCGATCAAACATATAAAATATATAGTTAAAAAACATATTCCAAAAAGGACAAATTACCATATTCTGGCAAAAAAATAGAATATATAGTTAAATATAAAGTAATTAAATATAAACTAGTTAAATAATTAAAAAAACATATTCCAGAATGGAAAAATTACTGGGCTTTGGCCAAAAAATATATTTTAGGCAAAATTGTGGCTTCGGTGGACAGTGCCATTAAAAAAACACAAAAAATAGTTAAATATAAAATATATATAGACAAATAAATATAAAATATAAATATATAGACAATTAAATTTAAATATAAAAAATATCTAGATACTTGTTTTAATAAAAGTGTCGTATGTTGAGGGATTTTGATAAAAGTAAAAAATTAGGAATAATATATTAAAAAATTATTAAATCTCGTACTAATAAATATTGTGGAACATAGATAAAAGTAAAGTAATATTAAAAAATTGTCTACATGAATTTTTTTATTAATTTCCTGATTTTTCCTTAGGAGGCCACATTTAGGCTGAAGTTTGCTCTAATAAGTTAGGCTTTTTGCATGCTCCAAAATTTAGTCTCAAACATGTGACCTAGGGAAAATCATCATAACTTTCTCTACCTGCATCGGATTTTAATTTCGTAAAATGTGACTAAAATCACATGAACTTTAGTTTTTCTTGTATCATTTTCAAGGTCGAAGGTTGAAACAATGACATGTGGAATTCCGTACAAGTTCTCTCTATTGAACTAGTCCATAACCAGGTCATCATGGAAGATTAGGAATAACTATATCTTAAGGAATCCAATCTCAGTTTGACTTATGGAATTGGAAAGAAGACTCAGAGGGATACGAGAGGACATAACTTCAGATCTTGGAGATATGAAATTACAAATATACAACTGTTTCAATATTGAGCTCCTAAAAGAAAGAAAACGATGTGTATTATTTTTTAAAGTGCATAACTTTTGTTGGAAAAAATAATTTTAGAGTGTTTTAAAGGGAATATTGAAGCATAGATATCATTATTTGGTTCTAAAATTCCTCCCCAAAAAAAGAATTCTACACCCATTTTTCTCTCAAAAATCCCTACTATGATGCACAAAGAGGAAGAATTGCAACATTATACATTAACATTACGGGACCAAGTGCAACAATTTCACTATCACAAAGAGAAACCAAAGGTGAACTAAAAGGGGACATAAATGGTATAAAATGTGACATGAATGGTTTAAAATTAGACATGGAATTTTTGAAGGAAGGTTTAGAAAAGTTTCTAGAAGAAAGGCTTCCTACTCTTGATAAGGTATTTCATGAAGCTCATGAAGAGAACAAACATAATGCGAATCATTATTTTAGAGACTCCAACTTTGAGATGAAAACCAACCATATTCCAAAGATTGATATGTAGAAGTTTGATGGTAAGGACTCAGTGACATGGATACTGCAGATGGAGTAATTATTTGATCTACATTATGTGTTGCACACACAAAAGGTACACATTGCATCTTTATATTTACAACAAAATTAATTTGTGTCGTAGCAATGGCTTTGTTCTCGTAAACCAATTTTTACTTGGACAATTTTTATGAAATAATTGGTAGCACAATGTGAGGATACAAAGAGAAATACCTTCTTTAGCCAATTGATAAATATTAAATAAAAGGTTTTAATGGTAGAGCACATTGAGGACTGTTAAATATTGAATGTCAAGGTAAATGATATTCTAGAGGAACATAGGATTTATGTCTTCATAGGGACTTTAAATGATAACATGCAACATGATGTTCGCCTTTGGGAACCTAATTCATTGGAGAAGGTGTTCAAGGTGGTAAGAAAAGTTGAAAGAAAAATTATGGAAGCAAGGAAGTCTATCACTCACAACTATAAATATGGAAGTGTTTTTGCTCCTAGTATCCCACAACCTACAAGGTCGACACCACAAAAATAGGAGGAAAAAAGAGAAAAAGGGATTTTTTACGTTTATGATAGAAAATGCACTAAGGGTCATAAGTGTGTTGAGAAGAAATTATTTTACATAATTCGTGAAGAGGAGGAAGAAAAGGAATAAGAAACATCAAAGGAAGTGGATATACACCAGGAACCAACCCCAGAGAAAGAAGAAATGAATTTGAACATATATTGTAATGCATTGGTAGGAATTACCACTCCTCAAAATCTCAAGATAAAAGGATATATCAAGGAAAAATGTAATAGTATTGATTGATTCTGGTAGTGCAAATAATTTTATTCATTGTAAGCTAGCAAAGAATTGAATTGCTTTCTATATCCACCACCAGAGTGGAGGAACTATAAATTACTCAAGGAAGTTACATAATATCAATCTAACCATGGGGGAATATGTGTTTAATAGTATAATTCTTTCCATTCCAATGGGTGGTTTTGATGTTGTATTAGGAGTCCAATGGTTACAATCTTACAATAAATTTTAATTTTCAAGAACATTTGTTGAATTGTTTCTAGGAAGGAAAGGAAATTGTTTTAGGGAGCATCGCAAGGAAACCAGGGGAGAAACCAATATCTAATGGTAGGAAAAAGATTCTGAAGAAAGAACAATAAGGCATATTTGAACAATTATGCTTACTAGATGTTCAACCATCAAAATCATCTATTTCTCCAGATCTCCAAAGAATCTAGGACAATAATTCCAAGGTATTTGAGGCTCCCAAAGGCCTCCCACCTATTTGTGATCATGATCATGCTATTTACTTAATTCCAAGAAGATTTTCTCCAAACATTAGACCTTACAAATATCCCTATGCCCAAAAAAGTCAGATTGAACATATGGTTGCAGAAATGCTTGAGTTAGGAACAATTCAACCTAGCCAAAGTTCTTTGTCCACTCCAGTAGTATTGGTATGCAAGAAGGATGGATCATGGTGTATGTGTTTGGATTATAGGGAGCTCAACAAGCTCACTATTAAAGATAAATTTCCGATTATCGTCGTTGATGAATTGTTGTATAAATTACATGGAATGATTTACTTCACCAAGTCGAATCTTCATTTAGGATATCATCAAATTAGAATGAAGACTAAAGACATTAGGAAAACAACATTCATAACTCATGAAGGTCATTATGAATTTTTGGTATTGCCTTTTTTCCTTACTATTGCACCTTCCACATTTCAAGGTTTGATGAATTCCATTTTAAAACTCTTTCTTAGAAAATTTGTGTTAGTATGTTTTTATGATATACTAATCTACAACAAGTCTTGGAAGGATCATGTTCAACGTGTTGATAGGGTGCTCAAACTATTGGTGGAGAAACAATTGTATTAAAAAACATCCAAATGTTTCTTTGGGGTACAAGAGGTGGAATTTTTGGGTAATATTGTGTCTTATGAGGACGTTAAGGTACATCCTAAAAAAATTAAATCCATCAAGGAATGGAAAATCCCCACAACCATAAACCATATTTGAGGATTTCTTAGGTTGAAAGGGTATTATCGCAAGTTTGTTAAGAATTGTGGGAAAATAGCAGCACCTCTAATGATCAGGTGATTATGTCCAAGTGAAAAAAAAATGCTCAAAAATGGAATTGCTCAAAATTGGTTGAAACCTAAATGACCGGATAGGCCTTGTCGCTGTGATTCTAGCACCATGAACGACACTTAAATCCAACATCGTATGTGAAAGTTATGCAGGTTTGAATTTTTTAGTATCCTTCAAAAATCCAGTTTGACCAAGGTTGACTTTGACTTTGGAAATATTAAAAAAAGAATATTCTAATGAATATTCCAAAGAATATTCTAGGAATATTCCCTAGAATATTCCTTGGAATATTCCATTTGGGCGAATGAAGGATTGACAAGTGGCAAGTGCTTATTCGTCATTGGTTTGACTGTGTAATTTATTGGCCAATTAGAGGATGCCACATGGCAGCCTCCGGGGTTGCCACGTGGCCCCAGGACAAAGGTGAATGGAACATTTAAAAAAATTTCATAGTCCCAGGAATTGAACAGCAGACCTCCCAACAGGTATGCCCGTGACTTACCGTTGTGCCACACGTGTGGTTCTTAACATACAATGTTTAAAAGTTATATTTGAAGTTTCATAAACCTTTGGGTGGCGGCAAATGGGGGCCAGCCCCTAAGGGCTAGCCCCCACATCTCATATGACCAATAGTCAGGAAGCAAGGGGCTCGCAAGCGATGGTTTACATAACTGATGATGTTGGTGGTTAAGGCGGACCATGTGGCCGCTACCTAAGCGTTAACATAAATGTCACAACTATCGTATGTGGAACCGCCGGTGGGTAGAGAGGTGTTATCCATGTGACCGCTCTTACCAAAAATTTATTATAATTGTTAGTGGTTCTGCCAAGGTTGGCGCCAGTTCCGCAATTTTCGGCCTTTGGCCATTTTTAGCAGGGTTAACTCCAGTTAATCCATTTTTGGTGGGGTTTTTCAATTGACATTGGGAAGAATCTTGTTTTCATCATAACTTCTTCAATATTAGACCAATTTAGACGAAAGTTTGGTGAATTTTGGGTATTCTGAGAATTCTGGAGAGTTTGGGACAGGTTTTAGAGCTGACAGAGGTGTTTTTCAGCCATTTTTGCTTCAGGGAAGCTTGGAGAGCCACCAGGGCCATCAGGGAAATGGAGCTGTATTGTGCTATGCTTCACTGTTTTAGGTGAAATAAAAGCCATTATTAGCTTATTTATATCTTATGAATTCAATTTCACAGTTTTTTCTTCCTGTTTAGGCATATTTCTCATTGTAAAACCAATTTAAGCAACTTAATAGAGCAAGGACATGCCCATTGGGAGCCTTGGACCCGACAGATGTAGCCCAGGAGGGGTGAACTGCCTCATCATGTGGTTGTGTTGTTATGATGAAGTTATGCTGATGTGTATTTTTTATTTAAGATGTTAAATAGTAATTTTAATTAACATTACGTCACACAAAAACTCAGAAACAATTACCAAAAACACTTTGTTTAATTTGCAAGACATGGAGAACACTTTGCACACTTAATTAATTGAAAATGAATACTTTGAAAAAAAAAAAAAATAGTTTCATTTTTAGATCAGTTGGTATTGAAGCTAAATATTTGAGCCTTAGGAGCTAGAGTTTTACTCAGCATTTGTTTTGTGCAAAGATATAGTTGATTGTTTGCAAGTTTTGATGCTTACTAGGCTTAAACTCAAAAGAGGGGAAGGACATTTAGTTAGAGAACAAGCTAATCCTCAACCAAGGAGGGCCAGAGAGCTATTTCCTCCACCATCTATTACACCCCCAAATTTTATTGAAGAAGCTTAAGCATGTCTTCAACAGAAGGAGAAGCTCCATAAGACATTGATCTCAAAGAAGAAGAACGGGTATTCCGAAAAGCTTTCCTAGACATGACAGAGATGGTAAGGATACTCTACCAACAAAGGAATGATAGGCTTGTTGAAAAAGGGTCTAAAAATCAGAAAGAAGTAGAGGGCTCTTCAGGAGGAAAGAAAAGTGATGACAAGTCAAATAAAGGACACGGAGGAAATGGTGATCCACCATCCCCATCTTCATCCTCTTCCTCTACATCATTAGCCTCAACTCTGGTGAATCAAATTCACAAGTCTAAAACCATTGGTAAAAGTCCATTTTTAAAGCTTGATGTTAAATTTGAGTTGCCTATGTTTAACGGTGAAGTCAATGCAGAGAATCTTGACAATTGAATAAGAAAGTTGGAAGTTTACTTGAGGATACAGAACCTTCATGAAGACGACACCAAGATTCAGTTAACCTCTTTAAGAATGGAAGGAGCAACATTGGTATGGTGGGAGGCCAAGACCAAGGATGAAATTAAAAAACATGGTAAGATCACTTTATCATGGGTTGAATTTATTTCCGCAATTAAGCAGCAATTTTATCCATTAGCTCATTTACAAAAGGCTATCATGAATTGGCAAAGTTTTAGACAACTTAAAGGAAAAAGTGTTCAAGATTAAACTCAAGAGTTTAGAAGAAGGGCTCTGTTGTTAGGAATTGATTTTCATATTCAAGATACCTTATTGAAATATATAGGTGGTTTACACAATTATCTTATAAATACTATCCTTATGTTCAATCCTACTAGTCTAGACAAAGTTTGTGTACAAGCTATGCATTTAGATGCTAGAGGGAAACAATATTTTTATGGGAATATGGATAGTGAATTTAAAGGCAAAGGGAGGAAAAGAAATGCAAACTCTAGGAAAGAAAAAGGAAAGTTATTTTGTAAAAAATGTTCCAAAACAAGTCACGATGAAGACCATTGCTGGAAGCTTCATCCGGA
Organism: Pinus albicaulis; assembly: GCA_034641835.2. NCBI lineage: Eukaryota > Viridiplantae > Streptophyta > Pinopsida > Pinales > Pinaceae > Pinus > Pinus albicaulis. The sequence continues at coordinate 340,976,204 of CM076576.1, forward strand.
GTTGAAACCAAAGAAATTTAAAAACAAATATAAGGACAAAGAAAAGGGAAAAACAGTTGCAACTGTTGAACAAGACTTAGGGTCTGAATCAGGTGACGAAAATAAAAGCATAGCCATGGTACTAAGGAACATAAAGGGGAAAGAGATTGTTAAGGAAAAAAATCCCAGTTCTAGCACTTTAAACTGTCACATAGAATCTCAAAATGAAAAGAGGAGGATAGAGCTATTTCATATAAGGATAATCTCAAAACACACAAAGATAGACACACTATTTGATAGTGGGTCACAAGAAAATCTCATCTCAGAAGACTTAGTCAAGAAACTGAAACTTGAGACCATACCTCATCCAAAGCCATATCCACTTGGATGGATTTGCAAGGATGCTAATTTACAAGTCTTAATAAAGTGCATGTTGCGCTTCGCCATAACAGCTCATTATGTTGATTTGGTTGAACTAGATGTAGTACCGCTTGACATTACAGGTGTTGTGTTGGGTAGTTCGTATTTATATGACAGAAAAGAGATCTTCCATCGCCATGAGAACAAGTATCATCTGTTCAAGGATGGTAAGGAGTTTATTGTGAGAGCACATCGGAAGAAGCTAGAATCTTCTTTAGTCCATGCAGGGAAATTGAAAAGGCTTGTCAATGCAAGTCAAAATTTGACTTTGTTGATGGTTAAGAAAAAATATTTTGTACATTCTCCTTTTCATGTTATTTCTGATCTAAATGATGATATGTTTCAGCCTAAAAGAAATTCGTCTCTGGAAGAGGACAAGATGTTGCAGGAAGTGCCTTTGGTGTCAATCGATGCAAAGAACGAAGTGTCGGTGCAAAGTGGTGCAAGAATCCAAGAAAGGGAAAAGCATGCAAGCAAAGAGGACACAAAGTTCAGCATGGGTCAATGCTGGTTTCAGAATGGCAGTTTGGTATGGCAAGAAAACTTGGTTTGGATTCGATGCAAGTACATGGCTCATTTTTAAAAAAAATTCCATGAGGACAGTTGGCAAGGTGAATCTTATTTTTAGTTTCCTTTGAAGTTAGACCATTGTACAAACAACATGTATTCTGCAAATTTCAGTTACTGTTCTATAAATTTCAAAATTTTGCATCATGACACAGTCAAAATTAGCAGTGGTCGGTCAACAGATTCAAGGAAGAATGTATCTTATTATGAGAAGCTCAATTTGATGAAGTTAGGAAGATTTAAGTGTTTCAAGGTTGGAAGAGTGGAGAATCAGTCTCCTCATCTTCAGTTTCTGTAAATCAGAGAGCTTTTGGGGTCCAAAAGCTTCCCATTTGGGAGGTGTGATCAGGGGATCATGTCCAAGTGAAAAAAAATGCTCAAAATGGAATTGCTCAGAATTGGTTGAAACCTAAACGAATGGATATGCCTCGTCACTGTGATTCTAGTGCTGTGAACAACACTCAAATCTGACGTCGTATGTGAAATTTATGCAGGTTTGAAGTTCTTAGTATCCTTCAAAAGTCCAGTTTGACTAAGGTTGACTTTGACTTTGGAAATATTAAAAAAATGATATTCCAAGGAACATTCCTCAAAATATTCCCTAGAATATTCCATCTAGGGGAATGAAGGATTGACAAGTGGCAAGTTCTTATTCGTCATTGGTTTGACTGTGTAATTTATTGGCCAATTAGAAGCTGCCACGTGGCAGGCCCAGAGGCTGCCACGTGGCCCCAGGCCAAAGGTGAATGGAACATTTAAAAAAATTTCATAGTCCGGGGAATTGAACAACAGACCACCCAACTGGTATGCCCGCGACTTACCGTTGTGCCACATGTATGGTTCTTAACATACAAATTTTAAAAGTTATATTTGAAGTTTCATAAACCTTTGGGTGGCAGAAAATGGGGGCCAAACCCTAAGGGCCAGCCCCCACATCGCATATGACCAACAGTCAGGAACCAAGGGGCTCGAAAGTGGCGGTTTACATAACCGATTATGTTGGCGGTTAAGGCGGACCATGTGGCTGCTCTCTAAGTGTTAACATAAATGTCACAAATATCATATGCGGAACCGCCGACGGGTAGAGCGGTGTTATCCATGTGACCACTCTTACCAAAAATTTATTATAACTGTCAGTGGTTCTGCCAAGGTTAGCATTGGTTCCACCATTTTCGGCCTTTCGCCATTTTTAGCGGGGTTAACTCCAGTTAATCCATTTTTGGTGGGGTTTTTCAATTGACATTGGGCAAAATCTTGTTTTCATCATAACATCTTCAATATTGGACCAATTTGGACAAAATTTTGGTGAATTTTTGTATTCTGAGCATTCTGGAGAGGTTGGGATAGGTTGCAAAGTTGAAAGAGGTGTTTTTCAGCCATTTTTTCTTCAGGGAAGCTTGGAGAGGCACTAGGGCCATCAAGGAAATGGAGCTGTATTGGGCTATGCTTTACTGTTTGAGGTGAAATAAAAGCCATTCTTAGCTTATTTCTTCCTTCTGAATTCAATTTCATAGTTTTTTCTACCTGTTTAGGTATATTTCTCACTGTAAAACCAATTTGAGCAACTTAATAGAGCAACGACATTCCCATTGGGAGCCTTGGACCCGACAGATGTAGCCCAAGAGGGGTGAATTGCCTCATCATGTTGTCGTGTTGTTATGGTGAGGTTATGCTACTATGTATTTATGATTTAAGATGTTAAAAAATAATTTTAATTGGCATTCCCTCACACAAAAGCTCAGAAACAATTACCAAAAACACTTTGTTTAATTTGCAAGATATGGAGAACACTTTGCACACTTAATTAATTGAAAATGGATACTTTGAACAACAGATACAAATAGTTTCATTTTCAGATCATCTAACAACATTATTGAAGAAAGATGCATTTTTTTGGACTTTAGAAGAAACTCACTCCTTTGAACATCAAAATGAGGAAATGTGCCAAGCTCTAGTTTTAGCTACACCAGAGTTCACAAAAACCTTTATGGGGGAATGTGATGCATCAAGAAATGGAATTGGTGGTGTTTCAATGCAATAAGAAAGACCCATTTATTTTGAAAGCCTTCCAATAAAGGGAAAGTATTTACAAAATCCTATTTATCAGAAGGAAATGTTGGCAATACTACATGCCCTGAAGCAATGACGCCATACCTAATGGGAAGACACTTCAATGTAAAAAAATATCATGATAGTCTTCAATAATTTTTGGAGCATATACTATCTTTAGAAGAGTAGAAAAAATGTGTCACTAATATGTTGGGTTGTGAATTTGAAATCATCTACAATGCAACAGACCCGAGTGACAAGTTCATGTAATAAAATTTAATAAATAAAAAAATAAGACCATTGTTCAAGGGACAGTTATTCCAAGCTGAATGTTGGGAAAAATATCCTGATGGGAAAAGGAAAAGGAAAAGGCAAAGGCAAAGGCAAAGGCAAAGGAATTAAAGAGGAAAACAATATTTTTGGCACATTTATTTATGAAAATAAAGGAAAATGGGAGAAAAGGAAGGTGAAAGGTCACAGGTTGCATGTGAGGAGGAAATTGAAGAAAATAGAGGCCTCATTAATAAAAAGGCTTCTGAGGATGAGTTGGCAAGCTTTTTTTGGTTAAATTTTGTCAGTTCAGTTTTGGTTCTCTCTATTATCTCTCACACACACTCTTGGATACTTAGAGTTTTCTTGGCGAAATTCAACATTGTGCCTGTAATATCCCAAATTGGGGAAAATCTACAATGTTAGGAATATCTTATAGTATTCCCAAATTGGAGATACAACAATATGTAAACACAATAATGTAGTAGCAGTGATACATTAGCACATAGAATTCTAGAATATCCAAATAGCCATCATATTATATCATAGTAGCAAAATGTATACAAATCCTTGAGGAAACAATCACTCAAGTGGGGCAATGCAACCCTCAATAGAACATATACATGCTAAATGAAGAACACTGCTACATGAAGAAAGCCCAAGGCTATGACTGCGTAGTATATAAGGAATAACTGCTGCAAAATGATGTCAATACATAAATATGTCAATATACAACTCATAAAATATGGGGAGCAAAGATATAGACTCCCAAAGGCAATTTCTAGGCAATCCTGGAAGGATTGGCTGAAATATGCAAAAATACAAAATACCGGAGTTGCAGGGCAAGACTGAATAATAGCTGCAACTCAAGAAATGGATGAAGATGGATGAAGATGTTGCATGTGATGACTGAATCTCATCCAATGGTTCTTTCAGGTGAAAGGCTAATCCAATCACTGAATATCTCACCCTCCAAAATAGTGGTGCAAACCCCCGCTGCAAATATACTCATAAATAACGTAGTCAAGGAGAGGGACTGCACTGTAGGAGATGGGAAATGCTTGGCCTGATGCCAAAGATGTGCAATCAGCTCCTGAATATTCCTCACTGACCTCCCAGAGGAATAGAAGCTCCCTCCTTTGAAAGATAGGCTCTAGAAGTGGTGTTGTGGAACCCTCCACTGCAACACCCTGCAGTAGAATGTTTCCCACTACAGGAATAATGTTGTAGCTGAAGGAGGTGGCTTGGCCTTGAGCCTGAATGTGGAGAAATTAAGTACAATCCCTCAAGAGGCCTCTCAATAAGGGAGAAGGATTCCTAAACAGGAATTCCTTGTGCTAAGCAGCACATCAATCTCATTTAAACAACTGGAGAAACCAAATAGCCATGTAGACCAAAATCAATACTCAATAACATATCCTTCTATTGGTGTCCTGTGTTTTGATATTTTGGCAAATCAAAAGAAAAGGCAACATCAGAACCAATCTTTAGAGTTATAGGATCTAGTCCTCCTGTTCTCAGAGAGGGATCTCTCAAAATTTTGTTTGCAAAGGTTTACCTTGTGTGCTTTGAGTATTGGTTTTAGACTAGTTATTAAGTGCAGGTGTTTATTTTTTTGTTTTTTTGGTTGGAATGATATAGCAGAACATGAAAGGCCTAGGAAATATATATAGGACAGAGAAATATTTGGTTCATTGGGCAATGGAGTCAAGAAAAGGTCATAACAAACTCATCAATGGATATGGGATATCAGAGGGAAAATCTAACTTGGTCGCAGGATCCTTTGGTTTTGGAATGAGATGGACATTAATGATTTAGAAAGAGAAGTTTTAATCCTCAAACAAAGGGAATTTGAAAGCACAACTTGAATCATAAAGAGCTCTTTGATAGACAGGGCTAACCATAAATTCTACAAATCACACCTTTAAGCAAATAATGATTTCAAAACAACTTTTAAAATGAAATCTAAGATTCGGGGAACACCCTATTTACTCAAAGATTTATTTTAAAGGACTTAGAAACATAAAATATTTACCGATAATTACATTCATAGAAGAGGGAACACCTAAAAACATCTATGATCATAATTATAATGACCTTTAAGCCAACTGTTTAAGTGAGGACAAAGGGCAAGATCAAAACATACCTCTTTGATTCACTGTAAGCAAAGAACTTCAAAGGGAGACTTCAATAACAGTTTTTAAGTGGCAGCAGACAAGTAGGGAGAACCATAAATCATGCTGAAACCAACTGTTCGAACTATTAAGGAAATAAACAAGCATGAAGATTAAAGACTCTAAAATACTTCAACAGAAGAAAACATGAAACAGTGAAGGATGAACAGGTCTAAGGTGCTTCCAAGAGTCATTTCTTAGCCTAAAACTTTCAACCTACTGTAGTAAGAAATTATGGAACATAATGAAAACAGGGGAAAACATAAAACAACTCAGAATACTTCACCAACATCCAAGCTCATGGATCCAATGATAGAGCCTTCTCAGGAACAAGCATGCAACAACATCATCAAGGTTTCCAAGACTTCAGTTTCTTCTTCAACTTCAACGGACTATGTATTTATTTCAGAGAGTTTCAGTATTACAACTGGTGATCAAACAACAACCAACCCCTCACTCATCTTCTGCAGAAGTATATATAGAAGAATGAGGAGGTGAGATCTGATAAAAAGATCTCCAATTACAATTAATACAGATTTAATGACCTCTTGGCCTTTGAGGGGCTCAATGAAGAAACTTACATGGGTGTACTCTGTATTAAATGTTTTTACATAAAGTTTAAGCTCGGTGGGAGCTTTTGTTGACCTTTGAGGCTCTGTGTGGCGTCGAAGTAACTCTGCAGATGTTTGTCATTAATTTTTTTGGCAGAGTTTCTTCTTTGGCTGCGTTTTGAGACAAATATCTGATCTTAATCAATAAATTCAGCCTCTGATTGAATACTTTAAGGCACAGGTGGCATCGTGGTAGCTATAGGGATCAATTTGCCTCAATTGTGGCGGTGGAGGTTTCCCTGTCGATAAAAAACTTCAGATTTTCTTTAAAATGTGTTTTAAATCAGGGATTAGGCTTTTGATAAACATTCTTAGCCGTGATCCCCGCAAAATTTGTCTTTAATCCTCTGTTCTGATAAATTTTGGCCTTTGTCACTGATATTCTCTGACTGTGCCTGATTCATGGTTTTTGCTGGTATGCAGGGCTGCGCAGGGTTATGTGGAATCAATGCTTTATGAATGATTGATGAAAACGTGGATTTAACACCTGTGAATGATTTCCCCCAGCGAATCGAAGGCGGGAGGATCGTCGGCCTTCGTTTCTGAATTTTCTTCAGAAATGGTGAAAAAACCATTTAAACCTTGCAAAAAAAAACAAGTATTATAAAATCCATGCATTTATAGGTTTATTGCTGTAGAAGGCATGTGGAGGAAGCGTGGCCATTGGATGGCATCATCCAACGGTCAGGATTGATCGGGAGAATGGCGTAGTGAAGGCGGAAGAACATTTTGAATCAGGGCCGTCGATCGCGCAGAGATCGATGGTCGGGAGCGGAAAATGGAAACTCAAAACAGGAAATGTTGACTGGGTGATCGAATCAGGGCAATGGAATGTGGGTCATCGATCTGCTGATCAGATCGATGGCAGAGATCAATTGAATGCCACGCCGTAGCCCGGTTAACTGTCGGGCATCTTCGGAGAGCGATAGCTGTCGGATGGGCGGCCTTAGATCGGACGGTGTACATCGATATCGCGCCGGCTTTGCTGCCGAAAGTTAATGCGCGATGGAGGGGGGGCGGTTTTCAAATAGTGCACGAGACGCGTGTCGGCCAGCGTATGGAATCGCTGCCGATTGGGAAAATACCGCCGCTGCCCAAAGGCGGTGCGATGAATACCACAAGGTTTTTGGACAAGTGAGTGGAATGCGGGGACCACCGGGGAGACGGACTCCACACCATCGATCTGCAGATCAGATCAACGGTGCGGAATGAATTAAATTTTGAATCGACAGAAATTTTATAAAATAGTAAAACCTACGATTTTTTAATGTAAACCAAGGTTTAAAATATTATTTACAAAGCGGCTTGGCGCCCAACTGCGGAACCTTTGGGTGTATGGAGGATAATACGACCGGGGTTTATGGAGGAAGGGGCTTAAGACTTAGCCCGAGGGGGCTTAAGTCCACACCATAAAAAATGTGATTTTTATGGTTTTTGAATGATTTTCAAAGGGTTAGAGGGGTTCTGATAAGGCAAAGAAAGAGTTTTCAACCTTGTCAAGGGGATTCTGAAGAAGGGGAAAAGGGAAAAATATGAAAATGAGGGATTTTCATGGGAAATGGAGGGATAAAAACTGAGGTTAGTTTTGGAAAAAGGGGAAAAGGAAAAAGGTGTTTGCAGCAGTATTTTTCCTTGGGAATCAACAGGATTTCTGAAGGGGAAAAAAGGCACAATAGTGAAGATTGGGACAGAGGCAGGAGGCCTCCAAGTGTCTTCAAGAGCCAACACTTTTTAGTCATAAAATTTGTTCCTTGAAGGCTCCAAAGAGTTTTAGCCAGCATTTGGTATAACAAATTTTATAGCTGGCTAACACCTTCTATGGCTTCCTTGTCCTCCATTTATACAAATGAAAGCCTTCTTGCCTTGGCCCCCACACATTAGGGTTTCCTCCACCAAATGATCTCTCCCCCACTCATACTGTGTTGTATTTCAAAGTGATCCACTCCCTCCATGGCAGCGCTGTTGACTTGGTCAAACTTGACCTTGTCCTCATGCATTTGCCCCTTTTCACACATGAGGGTGAAAAATATAGCTACTCTGATGATCCCTTTCACACTATGAGAGATTTTATTCCTACTCATGGGCCTCCTTACCCATTTATTCACCTCCTAGATGATATAAGAAAACTCAATGTTCCAATTAGCTTCATGCTAATTTTGGGAACATTACAGTGCCAAGGGGGAGGAAAGAAATCAAAGGAAGGACAAGGAAAGGAAAGGAAATTAAGGATCAATAAAGGAAGAGGTGGTCTCAGCTTCATTCTGAAAGGCCTAGGAATCCCTTGACTGGTTTTGGTAGGATACACAGTAAAGCTTGAGGGAGATGTCTTGGTTTAGGTCCTAGTGATCCAGGATTGGATTGCGGTAAAGCCTAAGAGACAAGGAGATGGAAAATTCCTCAAGGATAGTGATGAATTTTGGATGGCATTCAAAGTTCAGGTCGATTGTGATCAGGGCACCGGTTTTGGTTTCATCACGATATGGTGAGGGTGGAGGTGGTTTAACATTTGGATTCCCTTGGTTATTTTTGGATTGGTTTATCCATGAGATCCCACATTCATACTTGGAATATGGAACGGGGTTGACTGGAAGAAGAGAGATTTGGCTCAACCATGTCTATGGTCGGGTGGTACATGGAAGTCCTGAACTTGAATGATTATTTCCTATGTTTAATGGAAGCTAATTTCTCTTAATGTTTTACCTATTAATGTCTGGATTTAATGGTTGTTATCTCACTGTTATTTCCATGGTTTTATGTTGGTTATAATCTCGTTTAAATGACTATTTCATGTCATGGTTAATTCATGTATTCACTTTTAATTGTTAAAATGATGGATGCAAGACCTAATTCATGTTATATCTAGTTAAGGAGGAAGGTGGTGATCCTTCTTGTTATGTTTCATAAGTGATTTCAGTCATTCATGCTCTATCTTGTATCCTATACTTGTAGATTACATTCATTCTAAGTGTTTAACATAATATCAATTTGGGTTGGGGATGGCCAGGCTTCAGGGAAAATTTTAAGGATGGAAAATTATCTTGAAGTTTAAAAAATTGGCAAATCTCCCTAGTCCCTAATATGAAAAGTATAAAATGTTTATTAACGTATTTGTAAAATTATTCAAATTTATAATGATATTATATATATTTTCTATATAATGTTGGCGATTTTAAACATAAAATATTTTTTTATTGTAAAATTTGGGCGAATCATTTTTATAAAAAATGGAAATTGGCGAATATTTTTTTTGGAAAAACAATGGAAAATTAGCCCACCTGCGAATATTAGCCCCTAAAATTTTCCATGCCAGGCTTAGTCCTGGAGTCAATTTTTTCTTTTCTAATGTTTTCATTGTGTATTTAATGATTCCTGGAAGTTACAGGGAGTTCTGGGCAGTGTCTGGGATTCTATGCTTAAAAAGTGTCTTAAATCCTACAGATGTAGGCACATTTTTGGGAAATTTAGTTGTTGGGAATTGGCATGCAGGCTCATACGTGTGTCCAGAGCCTCCTAGAAGGATGAATGTAGGAATGTGCATGCGTCCAGGGGGTTTCTCTATGAAAATTCAGTGGGACCCAGGTATAGGTTAGGTGGCTGACTAGGATAGCATATGGGGGTCCTGTAGCAAGTGTTAAAGGTTTGTGTTATGGCTTCCGCTTCGATTCCACTTCCTTAAGGTCACCAAGGAGGTTGAATCTATCTTAAAAAACTCTCATCTCATGTTTACCCTGGTTTTTCGGTTACTCGGGTAGGCTTGAGGGGAGTGGTAAGTTACAGGTGGCATCAGAGTGTGGTTGCACTCTCCTTGGGCAGTGTGTTGATCATTCATTGATATCGATTGCATATGTGTTCCTCATGCTTATGTTTTATGTGCTTGTCACATATGCTTGGCGTTGGTCATAGTTGCAGTGGTTTCACTATGTTAAAGTTGATGGTGATTTGGTGTGGTCGCCATGAGTGGATGAGAGTTGTATATGCATTTGTTATGCATGTCAGTGTCAATATGTTGTTATGCATGCGTTTTCATGGTTAAGGTTGTTTTCCACGAGGTCATTATATTCATTTTAGGTCATCATGACGTTGTTGTTATGATATGATGCTGATATGTTGCATAATATAGAACATGAGATGCAACTCATCGAAGTGAATTTGCAGCACTAGACTTCGGGGTAAGAGAAGATCGCCATACAAGTATTGTATGTTTGGCATGCATGTATGTTGGTTAATGGTTGTTATAAGAATTATGGTTACTTATATACATGTTTGTCATTTTATTTCTGTTGTGGTTACATGTATGGTAGATGCTAGTGAACCAGTGTGGTCATATGAACATGTGTTGAATGGTCATGAGTGATAGTAGCATGTTGTTATATGCATTTTTGTTGTTGTTTTATGTTAGTTAACCTGATGATTATGTTATATGTTGTTGATAAGTATGTTATATGTTAAAATGTTGTTGTTATATGTTATTTAACTTGAAGATAGGGTTATTGCATTAATATCTTGATGTTATGTATCGTGCTAATATGGATTCTCCTATGCAATTGGTTAGGGTTATTACATTCAAGTATAATTCAACCTAATTATGATAGTGTGTTGTACTAATCTAGACTTACTATGCATATGTGATTGTTATGCATGAATGACAATTGTTTGTGAGTTATGATGTGAACATGTTAGCTAGCTATTGTTATGGATATGATGACCTTATTTATGTTTGAGTACATATGTTGTGAATTTGTATCATGCTAATCTAGATTGGTTGTGCAGACAAGATAGCCTCGCCTGAGATACATTAAGGTATGAGTTTTCTTATGTCGTGTAGTTGGTGCTTAACTATTTGATTATGTCTATTATGTCATCTAGATTATTTATCTAACATGGTACATTTATAGTTGTTTGAATGTTTGATTAATTGCATGATATGATTTTGTATCTATAATATTGCATGAAGAATTATTTTGTTTTAATATGGTTTTACTAACACATATTTGTTGGGACAGATGATATGCACTTGAGTGTAAGTAAGTGATAGTTGTAGAATTATGTATTATGACCGATGAATGTGAGTTGAATGTCGATTATGACTATTGGAAATATTGTCATTGATGGAAAAGGAACAGAAAGGAGTAGCACCAGAATTATCATTAAGAACAAAGGAGTAGATTAGGATCAGCTGGAGTATAAAGGAGCTATAAGGAAAAGAAGGAAAAAATAAAGTGGAGGAGAAGAAAAGAGGAAGAGGAGAAGAAAAGTGCCAAAGGAGTATCATTATAATATTGATCAAGGAGCAAAGGAAACAAAGGAAGCAAAGGATCAAAGGCAGCAAAGGAGCAAAGGTAGCAAAAGAGCAAAGGAAACAAAGGAAACAAGCTTGGATCAAGTCGTGAACGTGCTGGGTCGAGTCATGCACGAGTGGGCAGAGTCATGAACGTGCTAAGAAAAGTAATGAACGTGTTCAGCAAATGGAGAAAGTCGTGAATGCGTGGTTCAAGTCGAGCTAGTTTTCATTCAAAAAAGTGCATGAAGGCACGTGAAACATGTGCAGTTTTGTGGGCAGAGTCCGGTAAATTTCTAGAAAAACATGTTCAGAACATTGTTCGGCGAAGATATTGTAAATTGAAATCACAATAGAAGCCATGATCACATATCGCAAATCGCAACGGAAGGAGTATCGCAAAACAACAGAGACACAAAAATTTTGAAATGCAAAGCACGGGAGATGACGTGGCAAGATGACGTGGCAAGATGACATGGCAGTGATGTGGAAATGATGTGGCAGTGACGTGGTGATGACATGGAAGATGACGTGGCAAGTGACGTGGCGAATGACATGGCAGATGACGTGGACCTGACCCCACAAATGGAAAATAAATCTTAATATGCATGTTGATATGGACGGTCAGATACTTATTGCAGAAATAAACGTTGAGAGATGGATGGTTAAGATCAATCGCAGTATTGAAGTGGAGGATGGATGGACAAGATTGTGCCGTAGAGTGAAGCGGAGATTGACAGTCGAGATCATATCGTGAACATAAAGTAGGAGAATGGACAATCCATATTATATTGCATTTGGCCATAATATTGTTAGCGCACATCACTATCGGTGATTTTTATATTTATATGTTAAGTTATCGCAAGTTAATTTTTTTAAGTTGCGATGCGATAAGAAGTGGGGTTTGGGATGTGATGTGATCGCATATCGCATATTATAAGAGGAACCTTATTAGTGCTATGAACTAAATCTTGTGACATGCGATAAGGCATGGATGCGATGTAGTTTCATAATTTTTTTGCAAAGGATTTCAAATATGGAATAAGGCCTTTTTGTGAAGAAATCACATCGGAGTTGGAGGCGGTGAATATAACGCAGAACCACCAAGAATTATGAGATTTGATACAAGGAGCGGACATGATATAGGTAAAAGCTAAAATCTAAAGGCATTGAAGTCTAGCTATGGGACCCAATCACATATCGCACATCACAAGCTTAGGATGATAAGCGCTCTAGAATCATGTTAAAATGCTGAAGTGAAAAGTGCGATAAGAGTATCGGATGCGATGTAGTTTCAAAGAAAAATTCTAAAGGATTTAAAATCTGGAGGTATAAGGTTTCCCTTTGATAAATCTCATCAGGGTTTGGAAGAGATATGCATAACAAGAAACACATGAGAATGCCGAGGTGCAAAGTGTGATAATGAACCAGATGCGATGCAGGTCAATGTTGAAGCCTAAAATATTTCAAGTTCGAGAGTGTTACACCATTTTTTGGTCATCTAACCTACTATCATTAGATATACCCAAGTACACCATGTAAGACCAATTTTACCCTAAGTAAAATTGCTTTCACTATGTCAAATAACTTAATAAACCACATTTATTAGGTTGTTTATGGTCTAAACAGGAAACCCCAAAAGGAAATATTAAACAAATCTATATTTGTTTGATTTTCCTCATGGAATAATTAATTAAACAATAATTTAATTATTATTCCTCATCATGTTTAACCCAAAACAAATAAATTAATTAGATAAATCTCTATTTATCTTATTATTTTCTAGGAATAATTATTTAAATCTTATTTAAATAAGATTCCTTGTTAAATATGACTAAATCACCCACAAATAATTAAATAAATCATTATTTATTTGATTATCATTCAACCACTTCCTTAAAATGATAAATGAATCATTTATTTATTTATTATCTACAAATAAAGGGATTTGACCCAAGTCAAATACCTTTTCCCTCCAACAAATATAATAAAATATTCCATAAAAGGTGGATCTAGATTTGGTTAACGTTATTTTAATCATGCACCAAGATCTAGAATGACCCAATATTTTGTTATAAATAGGATGGTTTTCCCTACCATTCTTCACCTTTTGTTGCCTATTAGATCACTCTGGATCTATATACTTGGTCACATTCTACATTATTTGCTGTGTGAGCTCCCTTTGAGTTCTATCTTTGTCTGGGTTTTCTACACCAACAAGAGAGAGAGATTCTAGATCTGAAGTGCTGAGGACTTCCAAGAACCCATCCCATTGAGGAGAATTGGAAACATCTTCTTGTTTTCCTCCAAGGTGCCCTTAATACAAAAAATTCTTTCAAAAATTGTTCTTGTCTTGTCTATTGGATATATGGAGCAAAACCTTCTTTTTACTGCTTAATGTCTTTCTATGCATAGATCTGGTTTTTTGCAGCTCTTGTCTTGATCAACTAACTATAGATCTGAAGATATTGGCAGCCACATTTGATGTTAGGGCTATTAGTTATGCGTAGCTAAAGTGGTCTTTTTTCGTACACTTCGACAAAAGATTCATACTAACAACTGGCGACTCCACATGGGTTTTCAATTACGACCGCTGTCGTTTTTCATATTCCTGCATATCCAGCTACTTCAGACCCTAGGGTTTCTTTTCAGCTTTTTGTTTTTCCTATTTTCATGTTGTTTTTCCCCTATAAAACCCTAAAACATTAAAATTTCTAACTTCCGCGTGTTTCTGGCCCTATTGCGCAGGTGACAGACATCAGCCGCAACTGAGACGATAACTTTTCCGGAAATCTGCCGCCGGGACACTCGGAGCTTCAGGTCCCACTTTTCAGTCCATAAACTGTGACCTGGACCTCCAGGTCGCACTTTTCAGCCCATTTTCTGCGACCTGCATAGAAAACAGGTCAGAACATGCGACCTGCCAATTTTTTTGTTGTTTTTCTGCAATTTTTCTAGGTTTTTCTGAATCTTCTGTCAGGGTTTTCTAGCCTCTGTCTTAGCCCGTTTCGACCTATTTCTGATCTTTTTTTCTCATCTAATTGGGAACATAGCCCCCTAGGGCTTCAGTACCCTCCACTTTTGGTGGAAGAGTTTTTATCTATTTCAGGTCTGTTTTTTCAGAGTTTCAGCCCCCCTTTTTCCAGATCTGATACCTCCTTTTCAGACCTCTTCTAATCAGCTCTTCTCCCTTTCAAATCACCTCTTGAAGATTTGTTTGGATCTACTTTTCAGGCCTCCTCCTTGCCCCTTCTGCTTTTTGCTGATTTCCTCCTTTTTTCCAGCCACCTTGCCTCTGCCTCTTGGCTGTGATCTGCACCTCTTTTCAGCAGCTTTCTCCTTTAGATCCCTGTCCCTTTTGACCCTAGATCTATTGGCCTCTTTTTAGTGTGTTTTGACTAGATTTTTTCCCTCTTTTAGATTAGTTTTGAGAGACCCGCCTTGTTGGGTTGAATCGATGCACTAGTAGCTGTTAATTTTCTGTTATTTCAGCATTATATACTGTTTTTGCAGCATTATTTTCAGTTACGCATCACACTTTTTCTCTTGCTCTCATAACGAAAAGGGTTTAAAAATTAAAATTAACGCACGCCACACACTCACCCTAAGCGAAGAAGAGCCTGGTTTACAACGCTAGGCAAATACTTTAAAATCAATTGACACTACACCTTTTTTGCCCTTGTTTCGACATTGTAATCACTTGATTCTGCACCTCCCTGCCTTTGTCGGTCATTCTTCTTCCCCTCGTGCCGTGTTTGTGTTGTCACCATTGCGCCCCTAAGGCATGCCTCCCGGAGACTTCTTGGCCTTCACCCTCAGTTTTCGGTCGGTCAACCTGCTCCGTCCCGCCATCGTCGAGCCAGTCCTCCTCCGAGTCCGCACTCCGACTCCTCTTCTGATTCATTGGGTTCTCCTTTTACTTCTGATTCTCCCCCTATCACCTTCACTATGTCTGGTCCAGGGCCTAACGCTAGCGGTAATCCTGGCCCTAATTCCGGAACTACTACTAGCGGAACCGCCACAGGAACTACCTCGGCCACACCCTTGCTGCCGTACATCGCAGGCCTCAGCCTCCTCGATTTTAATCAGTTGATCAATGACCCTATCCGCCATGATGTTGGTTGGCCTACTATGCCAACCAAGCTCTCCTCTGACATCCCTAAGTTCGAAGGCCTTGCTGGAGAAGATCCAACCAACCATGTCCGATCTTTCCACATGTGGTGTTCCTCCAATTCCATTACCGACGATTCCATCCGTCTTCGGTTGTTCCAACGCACGCTTACCGGCGAAGCTTCTAAATGGTATGTTGACCAAGCCACCTCTTCCCATACCACCTTTGCGACCATTTCCCAAGCCTTTTTATCTTATTTCCAGCTCCCTCTCCGATAGGATACTGGTACGGAGCTCTTGACTTCCTTCAAGAAAACCTCTTCAACCCACCTTTCTACCCATGTCCAGGAATGGCGAAGAAGACGGAGCTTATGTCGAGCCCCCCCCCTTCGAAGATCGGGTTTATATGGACTGGTTCCTTCGCACTCTCTTAGCTCCTATCAGCAAAGATGTCGCCTCCCATTTCCCTCAAACCGAAGAAGCCGCCCTCCAAATAGCCTTGAAATATGACCTGATCTATGCTCAGTCTGGTTATGTTTATACCATCCTTCCTGACCTCCCCAGGCCCAGAGGCACTAATGCCCCGGGGGCATCTCATTCCGCCGACGGTATCGTTGGAGCCCTTTCTCATCCGTATGCTCAACCTCCTATGGGCTATGGTCTTCCTCAAGGAGGGGCCAGCACCTCTAGCACTTTTCCCCCTCCAGGTAGCATGTATCCAGGATACGGAATGCCTCATCCTTTTTCCCAACCTCCTGCTTACCTCAATGTTGCCCAACCTAACCATTACCCTTATCCGCAGCCTGGTGCACCAGCTCCTCCAGCATATGCGCCTCCACCTCCCTTGCCTCCTCCAACCCCGCCACAGTGCTTACAGCCCCCTCCAGGGCAAGTATTTTCACATCAGGACGCGACTAATCCTCCTTCTTCTCAAAGAAGGTGGAGAGGCAATCCAAACCAATCTGCCCCTGGTACTCGTGGACCCAATCCTCAAGGTATTGACCCTAACACTGCTAACCAGCAACAGGGCACTCAGCCTAAGCCAGACAGGCCTCTTCGCACAAATAAGTCTTGTTCGTGTTGCGGTGTTTATGGTCATTACACCCACGATTGTCCCCTATTACCACAAATGTGGCAGATGTGGGAGTCTCAAGCCACATTGCGAGGACAACATGCCTCCCCTCATGCTCCCCCTAATGTGGCCACTACTCAACCAGCTGTGTTTACTGATCCTTTCCCTCAGCAAGGATTCGTGGCTGCCCAACCACCTGACGGACAGGTCACCACTCAACCTTCCCCTTCTGGTTCCTCTGATTACCAGATCCTCATGATGAACTCTGATCCATCCCCAACCGTCGACCTTCACCTTCAAACTCGGTCTCGCCAATACCCCAAGCCTCCCGCTCAGTCTGCCCCCGAGTCCCCTTCTTCAGGTTCTACCGAGCCTCTTTCGACATCCAATGGCCCCTTACATATCCCTCAACCCAAAGTTGAGGTTCATACCAAGATTCCTAAGGGACCATTACGTCGAAATGCTGCTTCTGGTCGAGCTGCTCATTCTTATAGCATAGTAGATGATTTGGCGCAATCTCCTGCTGCCATTTCCACATTGGAACTCCTCCAGTCGTGCCCTTCCCAAAAGAAGGCTCTGCTATCTTCCGTGGGCGCTGTAGATCCTGCTGATGACCAAATGATTGTTTTCAACGCCCATAAATTATAACATCCTCCTCTTCTTTCTTCCGTCGCCTTCCAAATCCCAGTCAAAATCTGGAATGCCAACATTTCTCGGTGTATAATTGATGAGGGGGCATCCACCTGTGTGATGTCCGCTTCGGTTTGGAAGCAACTCGGATCTCCTGACTTGGCCCCTTCCACGATCACCCTTCGAGCGTGGGACGGCCACGCCTCTCAGCCCATTGGCCTTTTTCGTAATTGTCCTATCACCCTCGCCGGTAAGACTGTTTGCGTTGACGTCGAAGTCATCGACGCCCCTCTAGACTACAACATTCTATTGGGGTGAAGCTACACCTATGCCATGTCTGCTGTCCCATCCGCGGTTTTTCGAAAGATGTCTTTTCCTCACAATGGGAAGATAGTCACCATCGACCAGTTGACTTATCATGAGCCAAAGTCTCAGACCTCCCCTGAGACGACCATCTCTTCTGTAGCCAATAAGCAAACCGTCGATTCCTTGACCAGTGTCTCCCCCGGCGTCTACAAAGATTCCTCCCTGCTTGGAACTTTTCATGGTCTCCCTCCTCCTCCTCTCTCTGATCCCAGCTTATCGAATGTTTGCATGTTGCAATCGTCTCGGGCTGCCCTTAAGCAACCCGCCTCGGCTAGTCAACAACCTCCGACGCAACCTCGCCCACCACAAACCGCTCCTAGCCCTTCATCTCCGCCAGCCGAACCTTCTCCTTCTGGCCCCTCTCCTACAGCTGGTATCCCTAAACCCCTTTATCCCCCTGGATCGGTTCCCCCTGGCCTTAACCATCTCGGAGCCGTCCCTCCTGGTCATTATCTCGCTGGTCAGATACCTTTCCTGGCTCCCCCTCCCGGAGTCTATACAGTCCCCGTCATGGCCACCCTCTCTCTCCCTAACCTGACCCTGGGCATAACCGTTTGGTACCTTGACCCTCCAGCCTCTACCCCACCCGGTCACCCCAAACCCTACCTTGCTTTGACACCGGTTCAACCGATCCCCCTCGCTTCCTCCGTTACCACCAGGCCCCCCGCACCTCCCCAGGACCCTGCCCCTATGGTGACAGCCCCAGGAAAGAAAGGAAAAGCTCGTAAGGGGGCAACCAATCAGGACCAAGCCGCCCCGACAAACCCTACCCCTCCTCGACCGCCAAAGCACGCTATC